>VXBP01007895.1:505380-571959 GCA_013400115.1 Rhinopomastus cyanomelas | reverse complement strand
CAACTCTCTCCTCTGCTGCCCTTGGACAGAACTCCATGAATTCCAGTTGTTCTCACATAGAGGGCAACTCCTCCACCCCGCCTTGCTGACCTGTCCCTTCTAAAAGGACATAGCCATCTATGACCACATTCCAGTCATGCGAGCTGTCCCACCAGGTCTCCGTAATCGCTACCAAACCACAATTGTCTGACTGGACGCAGATTTCTAACTCCTCCTGCTTATTCCCCATGCTGCGTGCATTTGTGTACAGGCATTTCGGGGAGCGAGCTGAGCGCTGTGAATTCACCCTAGGACAGTGAGAGGTCACTTGTTCTTCCTTAAGATCAGAGCTCTGCCCCACTGGTGCTCGCCCATCAACTATCCCACCCCCCTGTCAAATCTAGTTTAAAGTCCTCTGGATGAGCCTTGCTAGCTCCTGCCCCAGATCCCTCATCTCTCTCATTAGTTTCAAAACTCTTATTCTTTGCTTGAACCCAAAACCCACTATTTTTAATTTGACAAATAAACAAGGGGAAATCACATCTTGAGGACATGTATACCTAGTTATGTTAATGAGTGAAAACAGAGTCTAATCTGGTACTTCCCACTTGAAGCTAACTAAGAGTCAGCTCAAAGTCTGCCCTAATGAGACCACATCTGGAATATTGTGTCCGTTCTGGGCCCCTCAGTTCCAGGACGACACAGAGCTGCTGGAGGANACTAGATGATCTTTCAAGTTCCCTTCCAATCCCCTAATGTTCTGTGATTCTGTGTGAATTGAAAGAGTATTTTGCAGGAAAGTTCAATGAGTTTTGTGAATGATATGCAGATATTTTCAAACTGAGATCATAAGTTAGTATGGTGGGTGCTGGAAACTGGCAACAATAACAGGCAAGATTGTTGATCTATGTGTTCACAAGCAAAGGCTTCTGAATATAATTCTACTGTATCTCAGCAAACAACCCTTTGACAACATAGCTGTACTGATTTGAGACCAACTTCAACATGTGTTTGAAGACCAAACTGCTTTTACTGGATAAGGTTCCTTTACAGAAGTTAATCATTCACCCAAGCATCAGTTGTACTGTAGATAGAGAAGTAAGCTCATCCAGGCTGTTTCACCCAGGCTGTATGCAAATCATGTTCACTCCTTCCCTGTTATTCATATTTTTGTCTGTTATACTTAAATAATAGAAGATTAGTTCCTACTGTGACCTGTGACTTGCAGACAACTTACAAGCCCAGATTTATTGTGGAATAAAGGCAGCAAAATTATCATTACACACAAAGCCGTCATAGGATCTGCTAATTGCTAGATACTTCTTCAAGATATCCTTCTGCACACCTATTGACTCTGCCTCTGGTATCAGTGGATGGACTGTGTTCAGAAAATTGTCTGTGACATCCACAGATAAACTGCAGCACTGATGGACGCACAATGGAAACGATGAGATACGCCTCAGTGAGGTCACATTTGTTTTGTCCACCAAAGCTTGTTTACATAATTAGTTTCTATAGCCACAGATATGCAGGGTTTGCTGCACCTGTACCTCTGGTCAGGACAGTAAATCAAATAACATAGAATATATCACACATGTTATGCATGTGCAGGTCCTCATGCTGCAAGTACATTGAAAGAAAGAACACACACATTCTTTGAGGAAATCTCAGACAGAATATGGGAGCATTTGCTCATCTGTCACCTTGAGTTAGAGCCTTGATTTTGAAAATGGCAGCTACTGATAATTAGTCAAAACCTAAATAAGCAGCAAAACGTACAAGACGTGATCTCCGCTGTCAACAAGCAAGCATCTGCTTCTGAAAAGACAATCTGCATTTGTCTTCCCTGAGCTTGTAAGTAAATGAAAGTTTCCTTCAACATAATGATACGATTTATGTCTGATAGATGAAGCTACCTTTTCCTTCTGTTCCAGGATTCTCCAGCCTAAACCTATTTTTATTCCCGTTAATTTGAGTAATTTAAAGAAGTTTGGAACAAAACAAAATAATATTAAAACACTCAAGAAAAATAATCTGGCGATCACAATCTCCCAGAATGTTACGATCAAGATAAAATTAATGAGTATCCTTTTAAATAATGTGGTATTTTAGACAGACATTCACCTAGTGGCCAGAGTCACCTACCACTTAGCTCCAAGGCCTGATGAAGTTACACTGCTAGTACTCTTCTCCGGACGCAATCAACAACCTTTTCAGCAATGTACAGACCACAGACATGTCAAGGCTGTAGGAACAAATCTTGATGCACTCAGACAAGATGAAATAAACATTAAATACCCCTGACAGATGTTCACTTAACATTTTTTCCAACACTTCTAGGAAAGAAACTCCATCAGCTTACAAAGTAGTTTCATAACCCTTAGATATTACCTTAGCTGACTCTTCCTGGATGACAGCTACTTTTTCTTCTACTAACACAAAATGATGAACCTTATTCATTATGAATTTTACACAGTAAAAAACTTCTACCAATCTCCCTCTTGTTTAGTCTTTTATTTCCTGGACTGAAAAAAAAATCTAATTCCCTCAATTATTCATTGTAAATTATGTTTCCCCAAGCTCTTTTCATTCTCACCACTAGTCTATAGATACTCCCCAATCTGCAGTGGTAGCAGTTCCAGAAGACAGTACCCAGGAGAGGCTTTCCAAGCACCACATTGGCTAATCAATGCCCTCATTTTCTTTAATACATTTCTAGCAATACATGACAGGACAAGCTTTGCCCTTCTTCATCACCATTAAACTGCTAACTGCTACTTGTTCTCTGACCTACTGTTGATTTCTGATTATTCTTCCCATTTGTAAGGATCATTTTTAATTATGACCCTGTCTTGTGAAATGCCTGCCAAATCTGGATTTGCTATTCGGTTCGTTGGTCAGTCAGTTTGTTTGTTGATTTATTCATTTGTTGCCTCATTATCTTTTAAGTAGTCATAATCATAGAATCATAGAATCATTACGGATCGGAAGGGACCTCGAAAGATCATCTAGTCCAATCCGCCTGCAACAGCAGGATCACCTAAACCAAGTCACACAGGAACCTGTCCAGTCGGGTCTTGAACATCTCCAGAGAAGGAGACTCCACAACCCCCCTGGGCAGCCTGTTCCAGTGCTCCGTCACCCTCACTGTGAAGAAGTTCCTTCTCAGGTTGATGTGAAACCTTCTATGTTCCAGCTTACAACCATTGCCCCTTGTCCTATCACTACATGACACCGAGAACAGCCCAGTGCCATCCTCCTGACACCCACCCCTCAAATATTTATAGACATTAATGAGGTCGCCCCTCAGTCTCCTCTTCTCCAAGCTAAAGAGACCCAGCTCCCTCAACCTCTCCTCATAACGGAGGTGTTCCACCTCTCTTATCATCTTTGTTGCCCTACGCTGAACTCTCTCCAGCAGCTCCACATCCCTCTTGTACTGAGGAGCCCAGAACTGGACACAATACTCCAGGTGTGGTCTCACCAGGGCAGAGTAGAGGGGGAGAAGAACCTCTCTTGATCTGCTAACCACCCCTCTTCTAATCCACCCCAGGATGCTGTTGGCCTTCTTGGCCACAAGAGCACATTGCTGGCTCATAGTCATCTTGTTGTCCACCAGGACCCCCAAGTCCCTTTCCCCTACACTACACTCCAACCGGTCAGTCCCCAGCCTATACTGGTACCTGGGGTTGTTCTTGCCCAGATGCAAGACTCTGCACTTACTCTTGTTATAGCTCATTAGATTCTTCTCTGCCCAGTTCTCCAGCCTGTCCAGATCTCGCTGAATGGCAGCACAGTCTGCGGGGGTGTCGGCGACACCACCCAGCTTTGTGTCATCAGCAAACTTGCTGACAGTGCATGCCAATCCCTCATCCAAGTCATCAATGAATAGATTGAACAGGACCGGTCCCAGCACCGATCCCTGGGGCACTCCACTAGATACAGGCCTCCAACTAGACTCTGTCCCATTGACCACCACTCTCTGACTTCTACCCTGTAGCCAGTTTACAATCCACCTCACTACCCGAAAATCTAGGCCACACTGCCTCAGTTTGTCTGCAAGGATGCTGTGAGAGACCGTGTCAAATGCCTTTCTTAAGTCAAGATAGATGACATCCACGGCTCTGCCCTCATCCATCCACCTGGTTACACCCTCATAAAAGGCTATAAGGTTGGTCAAGCATGACTTTCCCTTTGTGAAGCCATGCTGACTGTCCCTAATGACCCTCCTGTCCTTGATGTGCCCGGAAACAGCCTCCAGTACAAATTGTTCCATCACCTTTCCTGGGATGGAGGTGAGGCTGACCGGTCTATAGTTACCTGGGTCTTCCTTCTTTCCCTTTTTAAAGATTGGGGTAACATTTGCTATCCTCCAGTCCCTAGGCACCTCTCCCGTTTCCCAGGACCTAGCAAAGATGATGGAGAGCGGCCTAGCAATGACCTCCGCCATCTCCCTTAGCACACGCGGGTGCATCCCATCTGGGCCCATGGATTTGTGCACATCCAGTTTGTTCAACTTATCCCTAACCCAATCCTCATCAACCAAGGCATTTAGTAGAGCTTGTCCTGGCACCTTACTGGCTATCAAAGGGAAACTGACTGATTTAGGGTGTTCTGGCTTCTTTTATTTCAAAACAACAAATTCCTTCACCAAAAGAGCACAGAAACACCAGACTCTTGATTCTAGCAAGAATTCCAACCAACAGACTGTTGCATAAATAGAAGGGAATCTTAAGGTGTTCATGGCTAGACCTGTTTGGCTCAGTTGGTAGAGCATGGGACTCTGAATTCCTGGGGTCATGGGTATGAGCCCCATGTAGGACATCTTGAGACAGTATTGTAGGCTTAGCCTGCTCCAGCGGGGGGGGGGGTTGACTTAGATGATCTTTCGAGGTCCCTTCCAACCTGTGATTCTGTATCTTAAAACAAGCACTATCTACCCCAGTTGGAAGGGAATATTGTCCTGTTGCTGTCATTTCATGTGTATTTCCTTTTTAAACACGATTAGATCCTGAGGCTACAAGATATTTTGTTTCTGAAACTTGACTGGGTCTATTGCAAGAGAAAAACTATAGGGTAAGCAGGTGCAGAATGAGGTTGGAAGCCTCATTCCAGCCTTCCCAAAGTGCATTGAGACAGTTAACTGCATACAATGCCTCAAAATGTCAGAATGCAGCAACAATATAGAAAAAGCCACTTAAAACCCAACAGGCACAAAAAACCATCGGGCATTAAATCTGAAATTTAAGACATCAAATCTGAAAGAACAGCAGTAGAGGTAGAGTATATTCTGGCATTACCCGGCTCATACTCCTGAACTGAATACTGCTCGAATATTTATCACCACTGAAAGGAGCAAGCATGCAGAAAACTCTCACACCCACTTTCCAGCTTGAAATGAGATCTTTAATATAATGATCTCATTGGACTGATTGAAGAAATCCATTCTACTGACTGAAATTTCAGTAGACATTTTTGAGATTCATGTTAAAAATGCAGACTACAGAGAACATTTGAAAGCAGGAAAGCTGTTTAATGATGACAAGTGTAAGATACCAGTCTGGTTTGTAAAATCACTGCAGCCACTATCCTCACAACGTATACACAATAGGGTTTTTAACAAAATGCAATCAGCACTTTTCCTGGTGTTAATTTTCATCAGCTGATAATGAAAGGCTTAGCTTATTGTTCTGTAACACCTAAACATTCATTCTTTCCCCACGTACAGAAGATAATGTTTTCAGGTTTTCTAAATACTGAGAGATCCTTATACCATGTTACCATGAATTACTCTACAGATTTAAAAAAGCCAAAAAGGTTAATCTTATTGTTGATCAGATGGCCAGAAACATACCATTACCAAAAAAACAGTTTTCCATAAAACTTTGGCACTCCAATATTGCAAATATCCAATCTAGTAAGCCAAATCACAAAAAATACAATATTGATAGCTTAGTAAAAGTGAGCTCAGGCCACTGCATTTATCCAGCTCTACATAGGAAACTGTAAGCAGCCCACCACAATTAAAAGGAGGACACAGTAGAAACTACCAAAAAAGAAATCTTTAGCTAATTCTTAATTTGCTGCATATAAACTGGATTTTTGCATATAAACTATATTTAGCATTAACATTTATTTAAAGGACTTTACAGAGTAAATTAATTACACCTGCCAAATGTCTATTAAGCAACCAGATGGCAAAGAAGATGGAAATGAAAACTTTCTTAAGAGCCATAGTTAGGTTAGAGTGTATTTCCTCCCAGGCTGAGATTACGTTACAGTCCAGGTCTCTTGAGTCCTTTTGGTCTATGTAAAGAAAAATTTTATTGGAATATCCTACATTTCTGTTAGTCTGAAGAAACAAGGAGCACAATTAAAAAAAAAATAGAGCGAAATAATTCATTTTGAACCTCTCACTGGCCTCCTTCAATGCATCTTACTGTCTCCCACTAGCATGACCTGGTGTTTTGTCTCTTCTCTTTATTTCTAGGCAATTTCCCATGGTGAAAAGTTCTGCCAGTTCTTTACTATAAATGTAAAAAACCAAAATGGGAGATACCCATCTAATCCAGATAAGCTCATTGAGGTCCAGCACAAGCATATATCAAACAAGCCAGATGGCCTGATCCTGAACAGGTAGTAAGTTCTAATTAATTGCAGTCTGACAGCTACTAAAGTAATGAGAAGAAAGAGAGTGTTGACACAACACAAAAGGTTGTCAAATACGGTCCATGCAGTTTAAAAAAGCATTTCTGTACTTTTAGGCATTTGTCATTTGCATGTTGGAATACGTGCATAGACAGGAAATACTTGCAGAGTTTTGCTTCATGAGACTAGTTTTTATTTTACCACCTGCTAGAACATTCATATCACCATGCATACTATTTTAAGAACAGAAGACAGCTTTGCTTTCTATTGTAGCTTTTATTTCTGCTTTGCTTCCTGGCTATTGTGCCAAATTCCACCCTGAGTTGCACAGGAGCAGAGGTTAGCAGTGACATTTTAAGATTATTATAATGTAGTCAGATTAAAAAAATTCACTTAGTAAAGAAAAGCATGTAAGAACCTACCTGACAAAGCACATATGCAATTGAAAGGATCTACATGATAGGAAAATCCCAACCACAAACAAGAAATATAGTATGTAATGTGAGAAAGGGTCTAAATAAAGTTACTGTTTGTTGCTATTGGGAGCATAAGTAAAAACTTCTATCTGAAAATAGATGCACAGGCCCAAAGTAGTCTCAAATCAGGGAGGTTCCTATACTGTGCCTTAATAATACTATAAAGACATGCAAACTTGACTTCTGTCATTTCTCTTCAAATTTCTTGTTTTTAGATTTTCTGTTATAGAAACTTGGTCCTCATATTGATTTAATTAAAAGGCTAAAATAAAGAATATCAGAGTGAGCAGTCAAACAAGTGTAGTGGAGGACACCATGTGAGAAAGCCAGTTACTGAAATACTAGTGCAACATCATAAATGGCTCCTTGAGCTGTTGATAAGACATCTGTTAACTAGATGCATACAGCATTTGAAACCTAGTCGTTCCAATTACATAGCTACATTATTTAAGGTATAGAGGTGCCAAGACATTTGCTTAGTACTTAGTTCTGTGTGTTGGTGTCAACTCAAAGAATGTACTGGGAAACATTTTTCTGAAAGACAAAAAAAAAAACAAACATGAGCAAGAACAAGTTAATGTCAGAATCACATTGTGCCCAGACACAAGGCAGCTCAAGGTCACATAGGTAATGTTTTCTTTCTGTCCCTCTAACACTCCACAGTCTCCTTGTAGGAGGCAGTTGTTTACCTGCTGCCAGACTGGGATGAAAATGACAGCAAAGCTGTCCCCACATATCCCAACCAGGCTTCCCTTCCAGCTGGGGAAGAATGCAGTGCCTAGGACCACTTTCTTTTCCTCTCTAGTTCATTGCCTTGCCTCACGTGGCATGCTTTTTTACTCATATTATCTGTAGCACATGGACAGAGAGATTGTCTTCCTACAGCTTACTGGCCTCACATGCTCCCATTGGGTAACTTGGGTATATCAGACTTCAGGAAGCAATTCTAAAAATCCATAAACTTTTTGCAGTTGAAATCTTCTCTAGGAGTCTGCACACAATTTATTCAGATCACAGTTGTTGAAAATGGAGTTTACTTGGAGAGGAAGGGAGAGTATAGTGCATTTTTCATACCCAATGATGACATGGAATGTAGTCATGCAGAAATCACTCAACTTCTTGGAGACTTGATTTCAAAAGACCATTAAGTCAAGCTGATTGTTTTGCCCCAACAGTAGCTTCATTACTTAAAAGTAATCTGCAAGGGAAATGCATGCTTGCTTTAATTCACTAAAAGATTGGCCTTGTTGAAGTGTCAGATAAGACAAAGAACCTTTACATTCCAAAAGATTGTGCTCATAGAATGAAAGACAAGCTTGCTTTTTGTTTCACTGATTTATTTGATCAAGAATGGCTGAATTATGAGGAACTTGTCTCTGTGATAAACTTCAACATAAAGCTCAAAGTAAGCATTTTATTCAAAATTCACTGTATGCTGCAGTACACACCAACACAAGTGGGTGTAATGACCAGGACAAAATGATCCCCCCACAATAACAAGGCTGGAACTAACTCACAGAATTTTGCAGCAGTGTCATGTGGAATTTGGGAGGAGATCTGTTTTTAACCAGCAAGCAAATCCTAGCTGCCTGTGTCACCTTCTGCCTGTAATTCAGCCATGAAATCTCAGTCACAGAATTATCTGTGGAAATTCTTTCCTACTTACTGTAGCAGAAAATATAACCAAATAATGTTATTTTCCCACCCTCCAAAAAAGTTTGAGTTTGTTCCACATACCCCTATCCCCTTCCATAGGGTCCCATTAACTTACAATTACTCAGATCATTAAAATGCCATATCCATATTTTATGCATTTCATGCTAACTTACAGGCTGGCATGATGTCAAATCCCTCTCTATCCTATGCAGACAATGGAAGAAATCTACTTAATAATAAGTGCTCTTCTAAGCGTGCAGTCACCTGCGCCTACAAATGTATTTTCCCATACCAGGATGTCTACAAATTGTCTGCAGTCTACAGCAACGGTACATAAAGAGAAAAAGACTGAATGCTTCCTTCCTGTGGCCTCAGAAGCAATAAGACAAGTGAAACTTTCTTTGTCCTTTTTACCCTTGGACAAGGCTTATTTCTTCAGAGACCCTGAGTACCTCCAGCACCATTCAGTACCTTCAGTTCTGTGGATGAAGGTGATGCTTTAATATTGTGGGCTTGTAAGAATTTCACATCCCAGCTCACTGGTCAATGCCACTGTCTATGAGCTGCCAGTCTCCCATCTTGAGCTTAAGTTTAGTAGAGCTTTCATAAACCAGCATGTCACCACACAGATGCTGACATAAAACAACAGTTTTCTGGGAGAAGCTGGGTGATGGGGAAATCTGGGTCATTGCAGTAACCCTTTCAGGTACTGAGCTGAATTCTCAGGCAACTCTTACTGCTGGGCTCTCCTGTACTAATGATTTTCTCTTGCAAGGATATAAGCAATAATCATAGAATAATTGAATCATTAGAGATTGGAAGGGACCTCAGAATATTATCTAGCCCAATCTCCCTGCCGGATCACCTAGACCAGGTCACACAGGAACACATCCAGGTGGGTCTTAAATGTCTCCAGAGAAGGAGACTCCACAACTCCCCTGGGCAGACTGCTCCAGTGCTCTGTCACCCTCACTGGGAAGAAGTTCACAGTTCTCATACTTATGTGGAAACTCATATGTTCCAGCTTACACCCACTGCCCCTCGTCCTATCACTAGATGACATTGAGAAGAGCCTGGCTCCACCCTCCTGACACCCACCCTTCAAATATTTATAGACATTAATGTGGTTACTCCTCAGTCTCCTCCAAGCTAGAGACCCAGCTCCCTCAGCCTTTCCTCATTAGGGAGGGGCTCCAATTCCTTCATCATCCTCCTGGGCTCCTTCCAGCAGCTCTGTGTCCTTCCGGAACAGCTGGGCCCAGAACTGGACATACTCCAGATGTGTTCTCACCAGGGCAGAGTAGAGGGAGAGAAGAACCTCTCTCCATCTGCTAACCATCCCCCTTCTGATCCACCGTGAAGAGGGCGTGCTGTTGGCCCTCTTAGCCACAAGAGCACACTGCTGTCTCCACTAGATACAGGCCTCCAACTAGGCTCTGTCCCATTGACCACTACTCTCTGGCTTCTATCCTGCAGCTAGTTCACCATCCACCTCACTACATGATCATCCAGACCACACTGCCTCAGTTTGTCTGCGAGGGTGCTGTGGGAGACTGTGTCAAATGCCTTACTGAAGTCAAGGTAGACCACATCCACTGCTCTGCCATCATCTATCCACCTGGTTATGCCCTCATAAAAGGCTATCAGGTTGGTCAGGCACAACTTCCCCTTGGAAGTCTTGAACCCTCCTGTTCTTGATGTGCCTGGAGACAGTGTGTAGGGCAAAATGTTCCATCACTTTCCTGGGATGAATGTGAGGCTGACTGGTCTATAGTCACCTGGTTCCTACTTCTTTCCCGTTTTGAAGATTGGAGTGACATTTGCTATCCTCCAGTCCCTAGGCACCTTTCCTGGTCCCCATGACTTAGCAAAGATGATGGAGATTGGCCTAGCAATGTCTTCCAGAGTCTCCCTTAGTACGTGTGGGTACATCCCATCTGGGCCCATGGATTTATGTACATCCACTTATCCCTAACCCAATTCTCATTAATCAAGGCAAGCTTGTCTTCTGTTTCAGCTTCCTCTGGAGCCTCAGCGGTCCTGGGTTCAGTATCCAGACAGCTCCCAGAAGTATAGACAGAGGCAAAGAAGGTGTTTGGTATCTCTGCTTTCTCTGTATCCTCTGTCACTAGGCCACTTGCCTCATTCAGCAGGGGTCTTACATTGCCTCTAGTTTTAGTTTTACCTGTGTTAGAAGAAGCTCTTTTTGTTGCCCTTGACCTCTCTTGCAAGGTTTAATTCCAAGGAGGCCTTGGTTTTGCTAGTTACATCCCTACACCCTCTGACTATAGCCTTGTAATTATCCCAAGTGGCCATCCTCTCCTTCCATGACCTATAGACTTTCTTCTTCCTCTTGAGTTTTCCCACACAGGTCTTCTGGCTTCCTTCCTTGACTTCCTACCTGTTGGAATCTTCTGATGTTGTGCTTGAAAGAGGTGGTTCTTGAAAGTTAACTAGCTATCTTGGGCCCCTTTAATGGAAATCTGAGTTACAGAAAACTACTTGATCATTAAAGACAAATTCTGCATTTTCCACAAACAGCAAGTGGACAGATGGATGGGAGGCTTGGAAGAGCTGTTTGATGGCCTCCCACCATTTGTTCTGGTAAGACAAGTGGTAATTACTCTGTAGAAAACTATGTAGGACCAGTCTGCATTTTGTCACATAAAATCTATAAAATGACACGGATGATAAAGGGCATATCTACATTGGATTTACCAAAGAAATGATGTAATGATAACTCATTCCAATTTTCAAGGTAACAGAGACATAATTGTGCACAGCAATGTGGCCACATCTGGTCAAATCACCACGTGCACAAAACCAGGTTTGCCAGGCCAGCTGAAAAAATAATGCTGAAGTACTCCAACAGACTATTACTTTTTACCACGTGATCTTGCTGTTGTAGTTCCAGCTCTGGACCTTGTGTCACAGTCCCAAAGCTGAACTATGCTCTCAATCAGTCAGTAATTTTTAGCTATGTTTTCTTCTGCAAGCAGAAAATTGTGTACACCAGTTGGGCTTAGCTACAGGTCAGCTACAGTTCAACGCTGCAGTCCTATCTATGCAATCTGTTGAATCACTATGATGATCTCTTTTGCTGATATTTTTTCCAGCTAGTCTGAAATCATATGGAGGTAGTGAAGAGTACCAAGTACTAGTTCAGTTATGAACAAATGATCCATAGTGCCCCTGAGGTACATGGGGAGCCATGGTGATAGTTAAGCTTTTAGGGTAAATTAAGATGACCCAAGGATCTATCTTTTTGAACAAATTATTTCTTTAATTAAAAATTGGAGCGTTGTGACACAAGCAATTCTGTTATTAAGGGCCCTTTTCATTTTGATATTGGAATCCATTTGCACTAAAATATGTCATATCAATTGGAAGTTCACAGAAATATAGAATCTCTTTGGTTGGAAGATGTCTTTGAAATTGTCAAGTACAACCTTTGACCCAGCACTGCCAGGTCATCACTAAGTCTTTTCCCTAAGCACCAGGTCCACATGTCATTTAAATATCTCCAGGGATGGTGAAGCACTGCAGAGCCTTTTCCAGTTTCTCCCCAATATCCAGTATAAATCTCTCCAAGCCCAACTTGCAGCAACTTCCTCCAGTCCTATGGCTTGCTGCTAGGGAGAAGTGGATGACACCCTCCTCACTACAGTCTCTTGTCCCAGGAGCACCCCAGTTGGAAAAGACCCTTGAGATCATCAAGAATTATCAATAAACCTACTCTACCAGGTTCAGCACTAAACTGTATCTCTAACATCTAAACAATGTTTAAAGACCTCTAGGGACAATGACTCAACCACCTCCCTGGGTAGCATGTTCCAAGGCGTGACTCCTTCACTAAAAACTTACACCTAAAGCTGATCCTTAACCTACTCCACACATAACTTCCCTCTACTTTGATACTGTCTTTTTCAGAAGACACTCAGTATCTGTGTAGATTTCCATTGATATGACATAATCGAGCTTAAAATTGTAACTACTCACATTCATCTAGCAATACTACAAACACTTTTCTGCTGCTCAGAGGTGTACTTGGAGGAAGCAAAAATAACTATTCTTTAATATGCCATATGTGTTAAGAGTCAGACATCGTTCTATCTTGGGAAACACAGTGTAGAATAGAAATTGCAACACTTCACATGTTTTAAAGAAAACATAAGGAGCCCAGGAAAAAAAATCTGGACTGTCCTTTAGAATAAAAGGCCAGAATTAGTTATAACATCCTCCAAGACCCCTGCTTTGCTACTAACTTTCTATAAAATCACATGGAAAATGATATCTGGAAGCCATGTGAGAAAACTCAGTAGCAATGGGATAATCATGTAAGTAAAAGACTGCTCTTAACCAAAAATCATCAATAGCCAACTTAATAGCATTTTGTGGAATGGAGATTCACCCTGAAGCAGCAGAAGATGGTGGGATTTAATATTTGCTGTACTAACAGCCAGATTCATAGCCCTTCTTTACCTAGGTACCCTTCTTTACAGGTGACAAATTGTCACATTTTCCAATGCTAAATAACAAAGCATCCATGACTGTACACCTTAACCAGGGCAGAGGTACAGTCAGGTTCACATCACATAGCTAACTATTCCAGGTCTGGTGCTGGAGTCACATGCACAAATTAATTTAGAGTTTTAGCCAGGTAACAGTATGGATGTTCCTGATTTTCTTGTCTGCTCCAATTTTGGGATGTAGACATTTCAACAGGCTGCTTCACAGAGATAAACATCTAGGACAGGAGGACTGTATCATACTTCTAAGGCTCCTATTTTCTCATTGGAATACAGAAGAGGACAGATTATTAGTTTAGACTAGATACTTAGTTTGGACTAGATATTTAAACATCTAGAGGAAAAAAATCCTGCCCACAGAGACCTACTCTTCCTGTGCTTTTCACTTTGGATACATAAAGCAAAGTTTCACTGCCCTTCTTTGTTACTGTTTTGCATTTCTGATGCTTCTCTATTCACAATGTCTACTGCACACTGACATCTATTTTGACACTATAGTGGATGTCCAGATTTCCACTGTTCATGACAAAAATCCCATTTCATTAGCACTGTCCACACAGGCAGCTGTCACGGTACATTCTGTATCTTGCATGCAGAATTCCATACAGGGGTTTGATGTGAAAAGCGTGTCTCCAGAGATTTGCTGGAGAGTTGAGACTAAAATGGATGTTGGCAATTTTTTCAGAGGGTTAGTGAGCTAGTCTGATTCTGACTCTGCAGAAAGAACCCCGGGAATGAGAGTTGAAAGCAGACAGGGCTAATTTCAATCCCAAAGCTGTATTCTTTCCCTAAATGGAACAGAACTGCAGATTGAATTACTTATAGTCATTCACTGATTGACTGTCACCTAGCTTCAGGTTTGGAGATGGCCACCATGCAGTCATTTTAAGAGATATTACCTGTTCTGAAATGTTATGCTAAATATATTGTTATTTTATTTAAGACTTCAGATGTCAAAGTCTTTCACAGAGACGTCGTATTTTGAACTTGATCTGAATCATAGAATCATTACGGATCGGAAGGGACCTTGAAAGATCATCTAGTCCAATCCGCCTGCAACAGCAGGATCACCTAAACCAAGTCACACAGGAACCCGCCCAGTCGGGTCTTGAACTGAGGGAGACTCCACAACCCCCCTGGGCAGCCTGTTCCAGTGCTCTGTCACTCTCACCGTGAAGAGAACGGATTGTATACATGAGTCACCCTGTAGGTTTTCTTGCTAACTGGACAGTCTTATTATAATTTCCAAGTCCAATATTTTCAAAACGTGAATAAGCTATTATTGTCAGCTGTTAGAGCCTTCTAATGAATAGGACATTTATTAGCTTATCTTTTGTCAAAAATTATAAAGATCATAGAATCAGTCAGAGAAACTCATTGCATATGTGACTACTCCTGAATCATATTTTCTCCGCTCTTTCCACATTTGTCTGGAAAAAGAGACTTGTAAATGAAGTTCTTCTGTAATCTTAGCTATAGTCTATTAAAATTCAGTCTTTGCACCAGGACCTGGTAAAAAGGTTGTCTCCAGACACTAAATAAGTCACACGAGCCTTAAATATGTTACTTAGAGCAAACAAACTGATGAAATGAATGTCTTCAGGCATGAGATGGAAACACTTTGTCCTGGACCAGACACAGCTTACAGGAGCATTCAGTGCCCAAGGATATTTTAATCTATTAAAATTCAGTAAATCAAAGCAGTCATAAGATAAAAATAAAAAATTAAAAATAAATCTACTGCAGTAGTATCTACCATACTTAAAACATTTTTAAGAGGCCAAGCCAAAGAAAGGTATTTAATTTCTGTCATAGTTGAAAAACTATGACTTAGTAGCAGTAATTAAAAGATACATGGATAATATTTCTTCAAAGAGAAATTTAAACCCACAGCACAGAGAAAAACAATTCCTATAGAATCATTAAGGTTGGAAGAGACCTACAAGATCATCAAGCCCAACCATCAACCTGACCCCACTATGCCCACTAAAACACATCCCCCAGGGCCATATCTATTAATTTTGGAACTTCCAAGGACAGTGAGCCCACCACCTCCTTGGGCATTTTGTTGCAATCCCTGACCACTCTTTCAGTGAAAAAATTTTTCTTAATGTCTAATCTAAACTTCCTCTGGCACAACTTCAGGCCCTTTCCTCTTGTCCTATCACTAGTTACTTGGGAGAGGAGACCAACCCCCTCCACCTCTATACAACCTCCCTTCAGGCAGCTGTAGACAGCAGTATAGTCTCCATTAGCCCCCTTTTCTCCAGGCTAAACAAATCCAGTTCTTTCAGCCACGTAGATACTGAGGAGCAGAAATTGCAGGGATCTCTATTTTTATAAAAAGAAAGCACTGTGAGAGAATCAAGTGATCACTGGAAGTGACCGAAACCAGGTCTAGATTTTTGATTGAAGAGAGGGCAACTGAATGTAGCAGAGCCATGATAAAATATCAAGCTATTTAAAGTGATGAAAAGCTTGTTTTAAACTTGTTTGGAATAATTAAATTATATGAGCTCCATAATACATAAATAGAGTAATTCATATAGATTTGACATTTTAAACTGCAGCAGCACAAAACAGGGATTATTGGTCCATCGCTAAGAGTCATTCCTTTCTTGTTTGCCCAAGAATGGAGATTTGCATTATTACTCCTTGTATATATTGGGTACAGTTTAATTATTTCAGACACAATTATAAGGCACGGTTAAACTTCCCAGGATCTCCAAAGATTAGATATTCCCGTCTGCAAAGAAAACTGTTAAAACATATTAGAGCATCACAAATAGCAGAGAATTTTTTTTTAAAAAACCCCACAACCCTGAATTTTCCATAACTTCTTGTGACTGGTGACATTTTTACTTACAATCTAATATGCATCCTAAACTTTCAGTCCTGTGTACAGCCACTCTGCTCAGCATAGTGTCCATATCTTTGGACATTCATTAGCAGTCAAAGAAATCCTTGAAATGCCTCAAAATATGCACAATGGTCAAAGGGTCAGAAGTTCAGACAGTCACTCACTCCTTTGTTCTCTTCTCCTGTATTTATACACTGGGAGTACTCCAGAGGGTACTGGGGATCTTTTGATTGCTTTCAAAGGGGACTGGCAGAAATACCCTTGCAACCAGACAGACGGCCTTGTTTGGCAGGGTATATTCTCCCCTCCAACCCTGCTGATCTGTCCTGGGCTTTGCTGACCTCTACAAGACACACACATCTGGTAACCAAAGATTTCCTTCATGCTGCTTCTTTTTTCTCACTGAATTGTTATTGATGACAAGTTCTCTATGAGGTCTCAACAAGCTTGGAAGCTTCAGCTGGACCAGGTCTATATAAAACTTACACTAGAGACTGTTTTCCGTGGACTAAATTCATCACTGTAATGTACATTTTCTTTCTCTTGAGGGATGAGCCATGCCTCTGCTGGTTTGTACGTGGCTCATGGTGCTACAGGACACCAACACCTCCCACATTGCTGCTTCCCAACCCAAATCCTTGCAGGGTTATCTACCTTCCCAGGAGCAGGAGCCTGCATTGTGTGGGAGCTTAAGTTGCGTGACATATGTTGTAAAATTGGGTTGCTCATAAGTGATGAAAGACAGTAGAAAAGCAAGTAGCTATTTCCTCAGGGATTTCAAAGGGAATGAATGATTGAATTGCAAGCATACATTTTTAAGGGGAAGAGGCAATCATGTAAAAATCAGGATCACCGAAATAATCAATATGGTTCTTGCAACTTTCTAAATAAAAGATGCCTCCTCATGGTTGGATTGACTTCCTAACCAGCAAACTCTTCTTCAGCAGAGTGGCTGAAGTGAAGGACAGTATCTCCATAAGACAACATTTGCAGCTCAGACTTTCCTATTTAACATTCAGCTTATCTTCCACCCACTGTGTTTTCTATAAACATTAAACAGTTTGAGCAGGACTGAATTTTCATTTCATGGCTATCGACACTGCTGTACCGTGGTGGTTTAGAGGTTGTTTTGCATTCAAATGTGAATCTATACGTGAGAAACTGTTGTTTCTTCCTACTTTGCTCATGAAGGAAGGAAAACAAACCATAGTTTGGGTCACAACTCAGACCCTGCAGTGCTTCTGGGACAGCAAATTATACACTGCCCCCTTAAACGGGCATAATTTTGAGGCTATATTTAAGCCTCTGAAGTAAACAAGCATGGACAATGCTTGTTATAGCCATTGAAAGGAATAAGGTCTGCACATTCAAATCCTGAATTCATTAACACTCTCGCAAAAGTTCCCATCACAAGGGGAAAAAAAGACAGGTCTGGAAAGCAATAACAAAGGTATTTAGTTACGTGTGTGTGGCTCTTACATTAATCACGTTAACATCAAATGTGATTAAAAGAGCACAGATTCATTAGAAGAGCTCAGGAGAAAGAACAACTTCTCAGTGACATTTACTTTTAAAATTCCTCAGGAATTTGAATTCAGATAAAGATTGTTAGGTTAAATGGTTGGACTGATGATCTTAAAGATCCTTGCCAACCTAAATGATCCCATGATTCCTAGGACACCTTTTCAGTAACCCCATACTGTGCAAAAACCTGATGCATTGCTGGAGAGAAAGGTTGCAAAACCAATCAATTTTATTTCCTCATTAAAAGAATAAATGATTATGTGATGATCCTTCAAACCAGCCCATACATCAGACTGTGGAAAACTAATACTGTTGTCAAGTACATACTATAACCACAGTTACCATGGTGATCCACTAAGCTGCATTGAAAATCATTGTTATTCATATGATATATGCCTTAACATCAGCTTCCAGGTACTCTTCACATTGAGCTACAGACTGTATTCTATTGCGAGTGGAAAATGCTTTGGTTACTGGCACAATAAACTTTGCTTTAATAGGGAAATAAGCTCGTATCAAAATGTGTGATGCTACTGCACTGCTATGTGGGAAGCTGGTCTCCTTCTTACAGGTACCTATCTATAGATTGCTTTGCAAGTATGAAAAGTCTATGCCGCTTGCATCTGTGCAGGCTGAGAACTCACAGCATACATCTTGCTAGCTGCTAGGTCAGGTATCACTCAGCTGACATTCAGTACAGAAAAATAAAGCTCACCGTGACTTTAATGCTAAATTGGTGGCTGTGCTGTTTCCTACTGGTTATCTATACAGTGTAATTTAAAAATTAAATGTTAGAACTCCCCACTCAACATCACACCACTCTACTGCACTACTTGAGGAAATTTTGTTTCTATGGTAACTGCAGGAGACTTATTCACAGCCATTGATGTCACCCACACACTAAATTAAATTACAATCTATACAAACCATTGAGCCCTTGATTTCTTTAATTGTATTACCTGGATCCATAATGTAATTATTACCAGTTATGATCACAGTGAGTATTTAGTAAGCTAAATGAACATACAGAGAAAAGGCTATAGATACATGTAATATATCCACAGGAAAGTGCAGGACCTGCATTTGGCCTTACTGAACTTCATACAATTCAGCCCATCCATCCAGCCTGTCCAGATCTCTGCAGAGCACCTTTCTGCCTGTGAGCGCATCACACTCTCAACCAGCACGGTGTCATCTGCAAACTTACTGAGGGCACTCTCAATCTCCTTGTTGAGATGACTGATAAAGGTATTACACAGAACTGACCGAAATACTGAGCCCTGAGGAGCACTGCTTGTGACCAGCTGCTACTGGATTCATTCCCCTTTCACCCTTGGGGCCAGCCATCCAGACAGCTTTGTACCCCATGAAATGTAAGCCCATCCAAGCCACTAGCAGCCACTTTCTCCAAGAAAATGCTGTGGGAAGTGGTGTCAAGAGGCTTTCCTAAGGCATGTACACACAACATCAGCCACCTTTCCTTTATCCACTAAGCAGATCACCTGATCATGGAAGGAGATCAGGTTAGTCAGGCAGGACCTGCCTCTCATAAATCCATGCTGAGTGGGCCTCATCTCTTGGCTGTACTGTATGAGATGTACGATAGCACTCAGACTAATCTGCTTCCATAACCTTTCCCAGCACCAAGGTCAGACTGACTGGCCTGTTTTTCATCAGATGCTCCTTTTGGTCCTTCTTGTAGCTAGGCACCGATTTTGTAGCTTTCATTCAACTGGGATCTCTCCAGTTAGCTAGGGCTGCTGATAAATTATGACCAAGCCCTCAGCCATTCCCCACAGGGTGGTAAGAGGCAGTCATGAGCAGAACTGACATATCCTTAGGCTGTAAGAGCAGTTGCAGAGCAATTCTATTGCCACCCCTGAGCCAGCAAAAAGATCATAACAACGGGGAACTTCAGTGTCTCACAGCCCCGTTCTTTAGAGCAGACCCTTTATAGCTCTTACCCATACAGCTGTAGTTTAGAAGAGAAGTGTGCATCATGACAAACACTTTGACAACAGGAGGAAATAAATGCTTATGATCAGTACAAATTAGGCCGTAGGAATGAGGGATTTTTCAAAGCCTTAGACTCTTTGTCTGCTTGTGACAAGCAAGACAGTACATCAGAGATAATTTCTCCTCCTGAAAATGAGAACCTAAAGGCTATTGATGTTTGTGTAAGACTGTTTCCAGAGAAGCTAGAAAGATAAAATCTCTCAAGGCTTTGCCTTTGATATATTTGCTCAGATCTGACCCAGGCCCATTAAGAATGTCCCTCCTTTATATGAAGACAGTGGCCTTAGCACATTTAGACTTTGATGACTGAGCCTAGGACAGACGTTCAAGGGCCACTTTACTGAGATGATGTCTCTTAAAACTTTGATGATAGTCATTGAACTACGCATCAGGGCTTTTTCCCCCATTTGTAGCAGCTCTAGGGCTGTCATTTCTGTGGGAAGCTCACCAGCCCAAAGTCCCCAAAATGAAGTTTTTGCAGTAGTACCCAGATAGTTACTTCTGTCTGTCTAACTTCCAGATCACAGTCTAGAAAAAGGCATACTAGGAGCAAGGTGTATTTCCCATGTCAGCACTTTGTTTCCTGTGACTGTTCATCCTGCTGTTAGAGGGAATGACAGTATGAACAGTCCCCTGTATCATGAGAAACTGTATCTTGCACAGGAATAACTCTTCACACAGTAATTTACTTGAAGCTACAATCACAAGAGATGTTCAGAAATACATTCACTAGACATGGACTATGGCTTGACTCCCTCTCTGATCTTATAGAAATGTGCATGTATGTGATCACTAGAACATCCAAATCCTATTACAATATTTACCTTTCCTGAAGCAGATGCAGCAATTCTTAAATAAAATCCATAATCAAGTTCTAATAGTGAGTGGTCTATCTCCGCAAATATGAATAATACTTACCTTAACCTGCAGCCCTTACATTTAATTCTTCCCACTTTCTCTCCTCTTTTCTATACTGCATTCCTTTTTTGGAAATCTTTCCACTTTGCAAAATTCTTGCTGTGTCTTAAAGCATCTAGAGTACTCAAGAACAAACACAGGCTGCAGCAGGGAACTGCTTTTGAGAAGGATCCCTGAAGTCAGGCTGTGTGCAGTGCTACACTGTTTGCTGAAGCATTTTTTAATGAAGAGAAAATATTTACAAATATGGTGTCCTCTGCAGTTGCCCGGCATGAAGTACCTGCAGCATCTCAAATGTGATAGGAACAGTTAAACTAAGGTGACTCACACCGAAGGGATTAGAAGGTGTAAACACAGCAGAATCAGAGCAAATGAGCCTGCAGAAACTGATCCCTGCAGTCTGTATGTGTATAAGTTATTCTGCAGAAATGAAAACAAGTCTAAACTCTATATACAGAGCTGACCATAAGAGAGAATTATAATGAACATGGAGCTATTTTGTGGCTGTTGAGCCATCCATGCAAAAGTGGGTTCGGTTTGGGGGGTTTTTTATTGCTTTTGCTGCCACATTGAGAGGAAAAGGATGGCAAGGGAGTAAAATGTTATTTTCAGAAACACGGCTGAAGAATACAAGGAGGCTTCCGCTTTGGGAACAATTAATGAAATAAATTTTCTCAGGACAGCATTACAGATAATTAAGTGGTTGCTAGCACACTAAAGCCTTGTGCATTTAATTTTTAAACAGAAAGATTTCACAGAACAAAACAGAAATCAGAATGGATAATTACACAGCACAGCTGAAAACTCTACATCTTTGAAAAATCTATGAGATTCTTGTTAAGATGATAGTGCATATGAGAGATGAAGACACAGGCCATTTGAGAAATGTATTGTCTAGAGAATAGGCTAAAACTATAGCAGACTCTAAAACTGAAGGTTTTCCATGTAGTAGAACAAAAGCAGAATAAACACACTAATGTCCAGTCAGTGGCATAAGGACTCAAACACTGTGGGCTCCAATCCTTCTATATCTTTGGGTTACAGGGAAACACAATAAAACCACACACACAACAAAACCAAAACAACAAAAATGATACAATAAAATAACCAAAAAAAAGAACTATTTTAATGCCATCAGTAAGAAACTCAGTGAACCAGATACACTGGGATTTGGAGTTTGCATGGTTTTGTTAAAGCAGCTATAAGAAAAAATTGGAAGGGCAGTAGCCTCAGAAACTGAACAAAAGAATCCACATCTTAGGAAAAGATCTGGAAGAGGAAGCTGAAAGCATAGGTGGCTAGAAAGGCAAACACACACCACCACTGCGAATATTTCTGGCAGGACAGCAGGTTAGGCTCAGAAACATGGAATCCAGTTGCTGCCCAGTGCACAGTTCTCACAAAATATATATACTGCAGGCAGATCTGTGTACAGTAGAGGAATTCTTACTCCAGCATTTGAGTAATGTGAATCATCTGTGTTCATGGCTCTTTGAAATAAATCTGAAATAATTTGTCAAAAGTCATTGTAATTATTCTAGGTTTGTGTTGTTTTCAAACAATAGGTGAAATATGAAGCAGATAATTTTTTGTCATCAAGGACAAGTCCAAGCTTTTACGCAGGGTTCATTTATCTTTTCTCCATAATGTATGCAAAATAAAGATTAATTACGTGTGTAGATTCACCCTAGCCAGAGGTGATTGACTCCTAAATAATTTTACTGTATTTATAAAAAAGTTCATCAAATTCACTTGCACTTTTATGGGATCAGATGGGTATAACCAGGAACAGAAGCTGGCCCAGCAGGTATTAAACCAATATTTATAACAACCTTAATTAGGCCAGCTCAGGATGCGGCTGTATTGCAGCTGCTTGAAACTCTTGAATAATTACAACCCCAGAAAGCCTCTTCCTCAGCTAATTTATATGTGCATTTTCCTATTGGCTTCAACAGCACCAAGAAAATCTTATCTCTGTTGTGGAGAATCACACAGCATTGAGCCTGGTCTGCTGCCAGGGCAAAGACTCATTAGCTGGGCTGCAGTATCGACCCATTATTGCTCTGCTGCTCCCGGCCCAGCTTCACATTGCAGAAGATCGTCGATCTGCACCCCATATATGGGCAAACTCGGATAGTGCAGTGCAAGATCACCATTCCTGCTGTGGGGTTTCCAGGACAAGGCTCAGTCTTGTTTAATTCCCAGAGGCCAGCTCCCAAGCTTCAGAAAGTGTTGTGTTTGAACCGAGTTATACCTTGTACATATTTATTTTCACATAATGGCATTTGTGTACTTTGTCTTTGATTAAATATAATTACCAGATGAAATCACGTATGACAACATGATTGCTTAGCTCTGGTGCCTGCAATTGTGGCAGTCCTCATATGCATTTAATCTTCAGCGCTCCATAAAGTACATTAGTAATAGCTAGGAATGGTTCGTTTCACTTAAAGCCCCATCTTGTTTTTATCTTAGTGTGTAAAAAATCCAGCGTGTGTCTTGTTAATCATAGAATTAATTTAAGTTTATCATCAGTCTTCCTTCTGTTGCTATTTATTTTGTGCATTTCATAAGCTAATCAAATTCTAATGAACTCCAAAGACATTTTCTTCACTGTCTCACAGCCAGGTTGTCCTCTCTGTGGAGAAGTGGTCCAAGTATGATGTTTTAGGGAACAGACAGCACTGCTGCCACTTGATAGATTTTCAGTTACTGAGTTTGTCAACATACTCAGATGTATGTTCTTTGTCTTCAGGTAGTGGCTTCTAGCTACAAAACTCATCTTTCCAGAAACAGAGATGAACCTCTGATATTTTAACAACTTTGGTGAGCCCTGCTAAGTCTAAGTGGTGGCTTTGTTTCATCCCACTAGAGGCACCGAAATCAGGACTGAGAACTTAAGACCCAGGAACAGACACTAACCTTCCTTTGTGTATATGGGCCACTGTGCTTCTCTGGGAAGTTTGCTACTATTGCAGAGTTTGCTGCTAGAATTACAGAATACTTATGCTGGAATAGATGTTAAAAATCATCTAGTTCCAAACCCCATGCCAAGGGCAGGGACACTTCGCACTGGACCATGTTGCCCAGAGCCCCTTCCCACCTGGCCTTGGACACTTCCAGGGATGAAGCAGCCACAACCTCCCTAGACAGTTCTATTGCCTCACCACCCACTTAGTGAAGAATTTCTTCATTACGTCTACCCTTTTTCAACTTAAACCAATTACCTCTTGTCCTCTTACTACCCACCCTTGTAAAAAATCCTTCCCCAAATTTTTCCAACTTTCTAATTGTGTCTGTCACTCCAGAAATTTTTTAAATGGAATAATTTCTTAATCCTATGCAAAAAACCAAACACCCCCTAGGAAATTACATTTGCTTGATTTAGCCATGTAAGACTGTGACCTCTAGAGAAACAATAACATCTGCCTACAGAGTAACTGCCAATGGCTTGCTAAACAAGGCAGCAACATCAAGGAGTAAAAGTGCCTTGTACTGCATTAGATCATGCCAAGTGCGTGGATGAAGTATACACAGCAGTAATTAAAGGAATGAAAGATGGAAGAGATTCTTGAAAGTCATATCTGCAGTGCAATTTGAATGGCAAAAAAAATCCCTATCAAAGAACATGTTCTTTTCTCCCTATAATCATACTATTTCCCATCACTTAACCCTGTATTAAGCTACTCTATCTGTTTTTGCAGAGATGTCGCATACCTGAAACCCCCCTGTTCTTCTATGTACCTTTAAAATGACGACTGCTATTGCAGTGAATGAGACTTAATGGAATAGGAACAGATTTTACAGTGCCCTGATGCTAGATTTCGTTAATGTAAGAATTTCCTTAGTGGAAATTAATTCTGCAGTTGCAGTGAGAATGCAAGTAATGGGATTGGAGAGATTTGAATCATCAGTCATGCAAGTTACCATAATTCATTAAGAAAGCAGCTAAAAGATGGGGAAGTAGTTACATGAGCAAGATAAACCAACAGAGAATTGCCTGCTGTAACACTAACCATTTCCCTGCCATGCAGGCAACAACAATGACAATGTGCAGAATGTTAAGGATTGAAAGGGACCTCAAAATATCCAATCCCCTCACCACAACAGGATCACCTAGATCAAGTTGCCAGGAACACGCCCAGTCAGGTTTCAGTGTCTCCAGAGAAGGAGACTCCACAGCCCCCGCTGGGCAGCCTATTCCAGTGCTCCATCACACTCACCATAAAGAAGTTCCTTCTCATATTTATGTGGAACCTCCTATGTTCCAAGCTTACACCCATTGCCTCATGCCCTATCATTAGATGACACTGACAAGACCCTCGCTCCATCATTCTAACACTCGGCCATTCCCTATTTATTCCAACATTAGTATAAACATATTAATATAAACATCAATATAAATTTGTTTATAATATATTAGAAACAGCTCAGCCCTCAGTCTCCTCTTCTCCAAGCTAAACAGAACAAGCTCCCTCAGGCTTTCCTCATAAGGTAGATGTTCCACTTCCTTCATGATCTTCGTGGCTCTGTACTGGAATGTCTCCAGCTGTTCTATGTCCTTCCTGAACTGAAGGGCCCAGAACTGGACACAGTATTCAAGATGAGGTCTCACTAGGGCAGAGCAGGTTGGGGGGAGCAGGGAGAACCTCTCTCAATCTACTAACCACCCCCATCCTGATCCACTTCAGAGTGCCGTTGGCCTTTTTGGACACAAGGGCACATTTCTGGCTCATGGTCATCCTTCTGTCCACCAGGACCCCTAGGTCCCTTTCTCCTATGTTGCTCTCCAACAGGTCAGTCCCCAACCTATACTGGCTCCTGGGGTTGTTCTTGCCCACAAGCAAGACTCTACACTTACCCTTGTTATAGCTCATAAAATTTCTCCCCA
This sequence comes from Rhinopomastus cyanomelas, assembly GCA_013400115.1. Taxonomy (NCBI): domain Eukaryota; kingdom Metazoa; phylum Chordata; class Aves; order Bucerotiformes; family Rhinopomastidae; genus Rhinopomastus; species Rhinopomastus cyanomelas. The sequence continues at coordinate 546,462 of VXBP01007895.1, read as the reverse complement.
CTGAGCTCTCCAGCCTGTCCAGGTCCTGCTGAATGGCAGCACAGTCTGCTGGGGTTTCAGCCACTCCTCCCAGCTTTGTGTCATCAGCAAACTTGTTGACAGTGCACTCTAATCTCTCATCCAAGTCTTCAGTGACTAGATTGAACAGGACTGGTCCCAGAACCAACCCTTGGGGGACTCCACTAGATACAGGCCTCCAGCTAGACTCTGTCCCATTGACCAGTACTCTCTGGCTTCTATCCTGCAGCCAGTTCACCATTCATCTCACTACCTGAATATCCAGACTGCACTGCCTCAGTTTGGCTGCGAGGATGCTGTGGGAGACTGTGTCAAATGCCTTACTGAAGTCAAGATAGACCATGTCCACTGCTTTGCCATCATCTGTCCATCTGCTTATGCCTTCATAAAAGGCTCTCAGGTTGGTCAAGCATGACTTCCCTTTGGTGAAACCATGCTGACTGTCCCTAATGACTCTCTTGCCCTTTCCGTGCCTAGAGACAACATCAAGGACAAATTGTTCCATCACCTTTTCTGGGATGGAGGTTAGGCTGACCGATCTACAGTTACCTGGGTCCTCCTTCTTTCCCTTTTTGAAGATTGGGGTGCCATTTGCTATCATTCAATCCCCAGGCATCAATCCTGATCCCCAGGACTTAACAAAGATGGTGGAGAGTGGCCTAGCAATGACTTCTGCCATCTCTCTTAGCACTCACAGGTGCATCCCATCTTGGCCAACAGATTTATGCACATGCAGGTTGCTTAATTGATCTCTAACCCAATCCTCATCAACCAGGGCAAACTTGTCCTTTGTCCTGACTTTGTCGAGCCTCAGCAGTCAGTGGCTCATCAGAACAGTCTCCAGTAATATAGACGGGGCAAAGAAGGTGTTCAGTTTCTGCACTTTATGTCTATCCTTTGTCACCAGGGGACCTGCCTCATTCAACAGGGGTCCTACATTGTCTCTAAGTTTAGTTTTACCTGTAATGTATTTGAAGGAGCCCTTTTCTGTTGCCCTTGACCTCTCTTGCAAGGTTTAATTTCAAAGAGGCCTTGGCTTTCCTAGTTGCATCCCTATATCCAAAGAAGAATAAGCAGTTTCACACACACGTGAGGTCAGCCTTGTGACAAAAAAAGGATCTCAATCCACCCAAAGTGCAGCAGAGCCCTTTCACAGGTGTGTTCTGTGGAAACTTAGAAAATGCAGACTAAAGCTCTGTCTGTCTTCCAGCTGTGGACCACAGAACAACAGTAAAGATAACTGTGTGTTTGCCAAGTGTAAAAGTCAACCTTTAAAGCATTTTCACTGTTTCTTTAGGCACAGATTAGCAAGCCATTTATTAAACTGCTAAGATGATGTTTTTATAAAGTTATGATAAATCAGCACACATATTCTTATCAGTTAACTTTTCATCCAATCCAATATCCAGCTAGAACTTTGGCCACAGTAGCCCTTGAGAATACCAAACAGGAGAGCCAGGATTACATAAAGACTTTTGGTCACAGATGCCCACACATTTGCACCTGAGGACTATCAAGACCGCAAGCCAGGGTATCCAAAACATGCTTATGGGACTTGCAAAGATGCCATAGGATTCGTAGGAAACTCATTCCCTCTTTGTATGTTAGCTAGAATCCAGAATATGCCTCCAAACAGCTTTGAACAGTCCTCCACTGACTACCAACAGAGATCAGCTGTTATCAAACAGCACCCCACAGCTATTTTCCTTCTCAGAGAACCTTCCTCTAATGGAGGCACCCACAAAGCCAGGCAGCAGTAACCATCAGAAAAATGTGGATTTATTGCAACCAGGATTGCCTGACACTCCAACAAAATACAGGCTCAGGTGTTGGTCAGAAATATATTACTGTACCATAACATTCCTGAACTTTAAAGAAAACTCTAAGAAAAAATGGTCCAAAATGCATACATGTTCACACATACAAAGGAGAGGTCTCCCACACGTTACCCAAACAAAAAGCCCCTTACCAAAAGGGAGGCAAGGAATCACTTCATTGCAGAAAATTCTCCTTGGAAGGCATCCAGATCCAAGAGCAGAATCACTCCAACTGCAGGACCTGCTGCTCCTGTGGATGACAAGGTCTGATTCAGAGCCAGCAGGGCTCCCTTTATATCAGCTGTGGTCATTGTAAGTAGTTACCAACAAATGCTGACAAATGTGTGCTTGAGCTCAAGCTATAGGGTGTCAGGAAGACAAACCATCAACAACCCATTAAGTATTATAGATTGGGTTCTTCGTCAGGTCTTTGCCAAGGAGTCAGGGTGGCTGCACCTGCCTCAATCTCCCACAGTTAAGAAACAGAATAGTAAAACCCCTACCAAATACTGCTGAACAACCATAGAGAGAATCATGGAATCATACAATGGCTTAAGCTGGAAAAGACCTCCAATACCATCTAGTTCTAAACCCCTGTCATGGGCAAGGACATCTCTCACTAGACTGGGCGTGAGGTCAGCCTTGTGACACTGGCCCTGAACCCCATCCAACCTGGCCCTGAACGCTTCCAGGGAGGGTCATCCACACCTTCTCTGGGCAACCTGTTTCAGTGCCTCAGCACTCGCACAGGGAGGAATTTCTTCTTAAGATCTAATGTACATCTACCCTCTTCTTAACATTTAAAGGGTTCCTGGCTGAACTAGGACAAAAAACTAAAGCTCCAAATGTGTGTTTACTTGAGGGTTCTTAGGAGACCTCGAAGACCTCCTGCTCTGCAACTTTCCTCTGGGAAGGACTTTGTCTATTTGGTTAGCAATAGTTTTGAGTTATCCTAAGAAGCAGCAATTCCCACACGATTCACTGGGTCATTGCCAGGAAGGAAGTAGGAGATGCTCTAGCAAGATAAACAGGAGGCAGGGGTGAGGTAGCCTCCAGACAGGTATTTCTCTAGCAAGTCCCACCTGTGAGCTTCTCTGAGGCTTGTGCAACAATCGCCTGAGCTGCTGTGCGTGTGCTTTATAAAGCTCCACTTGTGTTTTTTAGCAAGTGAGTGACAACCATTCACCCCATACAACTAATCTTGCTTTTTCAGCAGCCCATCCTTTCAGCTGCTCTTCAGCTGCAGAGGCTGAAGAGAGAAGGTGCTAATTTGCTGCGCATCTTGTTTACAGCTTCAGTGCAGAAATGTCATTCTACTGCAAATTAGTTGGGTTTTTTGTTTTTTTAAACTATCACCCATGTGCAGCGGTGCTGCAAGCCATCTATTAGAAGAGCAAAACACAGACACGTATAATTAGCTGCAGTCTGCCTGACTACTTTGTACAGAACTTGGGAAAAGAGCGTCACACAGCAGCATTCAGTAATCCTTTGTACTGATGCACTGTTTCTTACTAGGTGTGACTCTATGCCTCTTAAATGCTCATAGAGGAAAATCACTGCAGTAATGAAGATTTGTTGTCTAACTGAAAAGGGTTCTTTTTAAACCACTAGTGTCAGCCTGACTGGCTTCAATTTTGCAGTTAATCTGGGTCACAGTGTCTATCTTTTCCTTTCAACAGTGGTGTCTTTATTTACACTGTTAATCACTGTTTTCAAACTATATAATTATTTTGGAAAGCTTACATTCCACCATGCCTGTATTTCCTACACTGGTTTAGCTTTGAAGGAGGCACAAGAGAGTCTGGCCTGCGAAAGCCAGTGACTGGGCAAACTCTGGAAATCCTCCAACACAACCAGTGCTGAGGTAGCTGGTGACAGACAAGGTTCAGAGGGTGAAATACGACTCCTGATTCAGCCACCTAAATGCAGACATCTACATTCTGATGTCTGTTCTGAGCAAACTGTCAAATCTTCCATCATAGCTTGTGGATCCCTAGGATTCAATTAAGTTGCCTCAACATCAGACTTTACTTTTAAGATAGCCACAGTTTTTGCATGGTGATAGCTCTTATGAAGCAGGACCTATGAGTGACCTTTTGAAATGGAATTTAGAAGACAGATGGATACCACAGATCAGAAGGTCCGTGCAAAGACAAAAAAAGCAAAAGGAAAAAGGAAAGGAAGATAAATAAAATGTGTGTCCACCAAACACATGGCGATCTGGAAGAGCGAGAGCTTGCCAACCTATCTTCAACAAATTTGGTTGGTCTTCTTAGAATCACAGAATCACAGAATTATTGAGGTTGGAAAAGACCTCTAAGATCATCCAGTCCAGCCTATGACCTGACATCACCACAGATGACAAGTGCAGAGCCATGTAGAGGCACAGGTTAATGTCCCTTATGTAAACACGTCATTCTAGTCCTATTATGAGCCAAATCTGCTACTGGAAAATAATCTGAATGTATCTGCTCATGATGTATCTTTTCATGTAGGATGATCCCACACTGCACTAAATTTTACAGTCTAAATAAGAAAGAAATTGAAGCTCTCTGTTTTTTATTACTGAGCAATATTTTTAACATTTGAAAGCCCTTGCATTTATTCTGGCTTTAAACTGAGTAAATTTGAATTGCAACTGTAGAAATTCAGATAGAAGTTGATTGAATAAAAATTCAGTACATGCTTGCACTTATTATTGCTTTTCCCTGCAACTTCCATTAGTATTTGACTGCATTTATAAAAAATACTCTAGACTTTGAAAAAGCTTCTATGTAATTTGGGGAATAAGAGAAATATTGTAAATAGTTGGACAAAGCTTAAAAGCTTTGTCCATATAAAAGTGAAGCATGTGTTTATAACTAGGGAGACCATACTGCAGACACAGCAAAGGGTCTTAAAGTATTGAGACATTTGTTTTCTGTTCTGTTTCTCTCTTTTAGGTCACAGAAAGAAGCTCTGATGGAGCACTTCTTAAGGACATAGTCATTATTCATGTTAATTGCTGGCTGTTCTGGCCACAGTCCAGAGAAGCACTTAAGCATAAGCTTGAGTATTGCATTTCCTCCATAGGTATGGCAATAAGCCATTTACACTGTTATCTGCAAGGCATTTGACACTGACACTGCCCCCCACCACATCCTTGTCTCTAAAATAGGGAGACATGGGTCTGACAGATGGACCACTTGATGGATAAGGAATTGGCAGGATGGTTGCACTCAATGAGTTGTGATCAACAGCTCCATATCCAAGTGGAGATTGGTTGCAGGTTGTTCCTCAGGAGTCTGTTTTGGGCCTAGTACTGTTTGACATCTTTGTGGGTGAAGTAGACAGTGGCACTGAGTGCAGGTTGTTCAGTCTGGAGAAAAGAAGGCTCAGAGGGAATCTAGTAGAAGCCTCGTAGTACCTGAAGAGGGCTACAGGAAAGCTGGCGAGGGCCGTTTGCCAAGGGACTCTAGTGATAGGACAAAGGGGAATGTTTTCAAGCTGAAAGAAACCAAATTCTGGATGTATCATACGTACACATTCCTCACATTCTCAGGGTGTTGAGGCACTGGAACAGGTTGCCCAGTGAGGTTGTGGATGATCTTCCTTGGAAGTGTTCAAAGACAGGTTGGACTGGGCTCTGGGCAACATTGTCCGGTGAGAGGTGTCCCTGGTGGCAGGGCCAGTTGGAACTAGGTGAGCTCTGAGTCCTTCCCACCTGAGCCATTCTATATGTTCTACATACATGGAAGCTAGTCTAGATACTTCAAACCCACATCCTTGGTCTGCAAATCAGGAGCAATCTCCACAGCACCAGAAAGTGAAACATTTTTTATTTCCTCCGATTCCAAAGATATTTGGCTACTACTGTGATCCTCAAATAGAACTATAAAGCTACAGGGGTACCTTCTCCTCGGCAACTGATAGCCAAAGAACATGAATGCCTTAGGAGAACAGATATGTTTTGTTCAACCCAAGAATTCAGCTGTATTGCAAATGCCCTCCAAAGACCAGCATCTGTACAGCTTTAAAGCCACATCACAATGATTTGGCTTTAAATAGTTTTTATTTTCCTGAGATAATCTAGTGCTGTCTGGGACCCTGATACATTTCAGCGCTTGCTGTATCCTTTAGGCATCTTAGATATTTTGCATGGGGTACCTCCTCTGTTCAACCCTCTCTTCTTTTTTATTCTTCTGTCTTTAAACAAAACTCTTCATCCCTTGGCAGCTGAATTCCCAATGCTACAGAGGGCTCTTCATTAATTTCCGGGAAAAGCAGAATGATGCCGCAAGCCTGGCAACATATTAAACTAAACCATACATGTACATCAGAAGAAAAATATTCATGGCTTTGTTCATCCCTCAGTTCAGTTGAAATGGAAAAATATAGAGCATTCTCACTGCTTCCCTATGAATCTCATCAACAATTTCATACAAGTACTGTCCGAGTCAAATGCCAGCAGAAATGAAAAGGACTCTATGCCTGAAAGAAGAGGATCATTGTTTCGTTTGAGGAGAGGGAACTGTGGGATTGCAATTAATATTAGTTTTGAGCAACACAGAAAAGCCTCATGGCCACATAGGCTGAAAAGGAAAAGATTAAATTTCTTTGATGTTTTTCCAAGGAGAAGAGAACGAGGAATACATTTTATATTTCTAGGTAGTTTACTCTGGTTATTTGAAACACGGTGTAATGGAGCATGTTCATGGTATGCTAGCAGCTTGCTGATCAGATACTCAGACACTGAACAGTAATTTTTGTAAAGGGACACATGCACAGGTTGGTTACCTGATCAACAGTGAGAAATTTTGTACTCTTAGCACTAATGTTAGCAGTATTGGTGACCTACAAAATGATGTTATACGTTTCCCTGATCGACTGCACTTCAACATCTGTATCTACAAGGCATGAGGGCTGCACTGTGATAAAATTACCTGTAAAAATCATCTAAATTGTTAGGCAAATTCATTGGCCTTCTGGGCCTTAATTGATAGATAGCATCAGGACTGGTTGGTTCAGAACTTAATCCTCATTTCAATCCAAACTTAATTTATGGATTCATCTAGAATAAAATTTTCAAAGGAGAATCATGGCCTGCAGTAATTTTACTAACGTTCAGAATTTGACATTTTTAACAGAGAATTAAAGTAGTACAGAAAGCCAAACTTCTTCAGTGCCTTCAATCTAGCTATAGCATTGAGTGCTGAGAGGAGCTAACGTTCACCAAGAGTCTCTTGCAAATACTTGACCTTAAGCCTTGCCATGGTATGGCCACTAGCTGTAAAACACAGTATATGGAAGGAGAACAGGGCAGTGGGGTTCAAAATTCCCCCTGATATGTGATAAAGGCTATGAAAAAGATAATTTCTGTCATTGTGGAAAACAGACAAGACAGATCTCTTGACTGAATAGAACAGTCTTCTCCAAGATGCTCAGATGGGAAGGGTAGCTGGAGATAAGCCATATCAGCTATCATGAGAGCGTCTTACTTGGTGTTGATATAAAAACTGAGGGAATAGAGACTCAAGGCAGTCAAAAAAGCAGAGCATGACCTCTTTTTTTGCAGCTTAGTGAAGCAATAACATTAGCCACTGATACAACCCTCTCACCTCTCAGGGAAGATTTTTAGAACTATTTGCACATAGAAGTGCTAATTAGGTAACCGGGACACATGGAAATATTCCCAAACCTTTTTCTGTTTTACTGTTGTTTCTGTATTGATACTTTTTTGCTTCTTTTTATGAAGATGCTATGAAGTGAGGCAGATGCTTTGCATGGTCATTGTCCTCGATGAGCACTGACAGACACACTATCCAGTTCCTTTCCTGCTCCACTTCAGCATTTTTCAGTTACATTTTCATTCAGCAGTACGAGTGATTGATGTTTGTATTAGTATTTTAATTCATTAAGGTGTTTGAGTTTAAATGAAAATTATATGTATTATTTTTTTGACATTGGAAAATGACTACTGAAAGGTTGTCACTTCCAAACTGTAAGACAAGGGAGTTAGGTATGACTGACCACCACGTTATTCTAGCAAAAGGTATGTTCTAATAGGACTACTGAAGAAAAGAGTATCTAAAAATGTGTGTACATATGCAGGTGTAAACAGGTTGTGTAAATTATTTGATAGAGCAGGTAGTGTTTGGTGCTTGACAGGAAATTAATTTCAACTCTGGTATTTACTGTAACAGCAGTGATATGACAGCTCCTGGAGAACATCCAGATAATTACTTTATCTTACTCCACCTTCTATTCTTTACTGGAAACCACAGACATAAAGGTGGAAATCCATACTGTGAGGAACATCCATGCAAAACAAGTTTAAAACCCCTTCATAAGGGGACTAAAACTGTTTGGATGCTGAGAAATGCAGACTTGCACATAAGGGACTCAGAGCAGTACAAGTCCTAACATATTTCCTCGGGTAAGAATCACAATTGCAGATTAGGTTTCAGGTTGGAAAGTCTCCTTCCTTTGCACCAACGTTAAGCTGTACAAGCTGTACTTCTTTAGTGAAAGCAGGCCACGAAGCACTAGGTGCTGTAAAATGCAGTGCAATAGGCAGCATGTCCTCCAGCAGCTTAACACATGCACGCTCAGCAAAGCACATTCAAGAGCTGGGTTTGTGGAAGCTGTGAAGTCTCTACCTGTGTCAGGAGTCAGCAAAGAGCTGTGAAGACCCAGAGTGGAGATAGAGACTTAAAATTCTGCTCTGCCCCAGAAGATACCCATAGGTCTTTGAGCTATGGTAGACAAAATCTGTGCATTCCCATCACATGTGTATGGAGGCACTTGAGCTGGATTCCCTGTTGAATATCAGCCCAGCAGACACCTTTTCCAGAAAGAAAGGAAGACGTCTTTATTCAACTGGAAGTTTAATTAGAACACAATTTAATGCTGTGGTGTCAGGAAGTCCATATTTACCACTAATTTGGGCCGGTTCCTTCTAGATCTCACAGCAGAAGTATACATCAAGATGTACCACAGCAGAAGGGCAAGGACGTTGTGCAAGAAGTCTAACAAAGATCATCACTGGTCTCTACATTAAAGGGAAGTCTAAAAGAAAGCACAAAGACTGTTAAGGTAAAGTCAGAAGATGAACTATATGAAATATATCCTTCATTAGGATATATATTTTCTATTCTAATGAAGTTTTTTTCTTCCTGACTAGAGAAAGTAATGTCACCAATTCTATGACAAGACAGACATTTTCTGGCAGAAGACCTTTAAGAAACAAAAAAGGAAATACAAAATCAGTAGGGAAGAATAAGGAAATATATGGGAGAGGAAAAGCAGAAGAGATTGAAAAGAAAGCAAATAACTGAAAATCTTACCTATAGTTTTTACATCGGGGTTGAGTAATGTATTCAAATCATTAGATAAATCAATGTAAATTTCTATTTCTGTCTGAGGAGCAGACTTAGCTTGATTCTGCTGCCACTGTCAACCTGATGAAACGGTGAGATCCACAGCAACCCCATACTCCCTTTGGCAGAACACAGAAGTACGTAGGGACAGAGCAAATGTAAACAGTTTGCACACGTACTTTCAGGTCTGTTCTTTCTCTCTTGATGTCTACATCATCTTATGAGAATGTTATGAGACACCTATTCCTCTTTTTTCCCTTCTCCAAAGTAAATCACTGTGGCAGCTTCAGCCAAATTCCCACTGAGACAGACATACAACTTTCTGCACAGGGATGTGTAGATTCCTGTGCAAGGAATCCTTTACTATTCATGAAAATGTAAGATCGGACAAATTTCCCGAGTTTCTGTCTGGTGGGAGTTAACAGGAAACCACAGGCAGATCCAACCTACTTGCTTCAGGGGTAACAGAAGAAAGCTGAAATTCAGACCCTGACACTCATCTCAGCCTGACAACTTCTAAGCTCAGGGCCTTCAGAAGAGTAACCCCATTGAAGCTTTTTGGAGGTATCTCAGCAATGGCTTCTAACTTTGTGCATCCTAACAGAGAGGAAAGCAAAGATCATTAAGGTTACCCAGACTTATTTCCAAGTTCCTCAGTTCTATGCTGTATTTACTCTGAAAACACGGAAGTCTAAATAAAGAGAAATTAAACATTTGCTGTTACATTGCTGCTACAACTGTGTCAGCAGCTACCACTTGCTTTATGACAAAACATACTGTTTTCTAATCAGTGAAGGATAAACATAACATGTAAGACTTGGTTTGTAGAGCTAGAAAACAGTGCAATTAAAACTAAAAAAAGAACCTAGAACTAAGATCACAGACAAGTGAGAAGTTAAATTAATTTTGAGACAAGAAAAACAGTTAAATCTGGGAAGTACCTAGGTTGAATTGAATTGCCAGTTCCCCAGAAGGAAAAGCTAGATCTAAATAAAAGTCCCCTATCCCAAAAATAATCTCCCAGTTCTTTCCCTGGAGGGTTTTGCAGCCATTAGACACTTTGCCTCCTGATACAAAATGTCTCTACACCTTGCTTGACTAAAAATAGCCCAGAGTCAGCAGCTGCCAGGCGCTTAGCCTATGCTAAACTCCTTTGGGAACCAGAAATTAAGCAAGGTGATACCTAAGCCCACAGGAGGAACCTAATCCCATAAAGCATGCTTTGTTCGTATGTTATAAATGAAAGGATCCAACTCCTCACAAGCGCACTGAAAACTGCTTTCATTTCAAAGACACTCTGAAGAGGCCTGAGCAGTGGTACTGTGTACCCATACCCTCATTTCAATCTACATCAACTCAAAGGTTAGAGCACTTAGTCAGGCAGGCAGAGATTTGGTCTCCAAATATGCTCAGGCCTGGGGAATTAAACTCGTACCTCTTCATATCTAATGTTCTTTTCCTTGGGAACATTTCAGTTCACATTCCCTAAAACTGCAGAAAAAGTGAAGCTCAGCTACCTGTTTCCTAGGTCATTAAGTAAAATCAGTGATGTGGTCATCAGGTGTGTCTCATGTTCACCCAACAGCCAGGGAATGCCAGGCCACAACTTTGAGGTACTTTGTTCTTCATTCTCCACCAGTCTATTATCAGATCTAGCATGCAAAAAATAAGTGAGGCACCACTTAGTGCTCTTGAGTACATGAGGTGCTGGTTTTTTGATTGGACAAATTCCCTCCCAGTGGTGGTTATCAGTACTTATATCTGTTTACCGGTTTGGTAAAGTAGTTCCTACTACATATTAACTTGAGATAAGTAGTTAGCCAGCAACTATTAGTGCTATCCAGGTAAACTAAAAGCAAAGCAAGCAAACACATTTCATTCATTTGTTTTGAAAGTTTCATTTAATGCCTTAGGGCAGACAGAGTGTAAGTGCTAACCAAAGACATTAATGACAATATTATTCAGTAGATAAAAAGTTAGGCATAAAGAGACCTTATTCATAGAATCATGGAATCATAGAATCATAGAATCATAGAATCATAGAATCATTAAAAGTTAGAAGTGACCCAATCCAATCCCCCTGCCACAGCAGGATCACCTAGACCAAGTCGCACAGGAACATGTTCTGCTAGGTTTTAAACATCTCCAGAGAAGAAGACTCCACAACTCCCCTGGGCAGCCTGCTCCAGTGCTCTGTCACCCTCACTGTGAGGAAGTTCCTTCTCATATTGATGTGGAACCTCCTATGTTCCAGCTTACAACCATTGGCCCTCGTTCTATGACTAGATGACATTGAGAAGAGCCTGGCTCTATCCTCCTGACACCCACCCTTCAAATATTTTAGGCATTAATGAGGTCACCCCTCAGTCTCCTCTTCTCCAAGATAAAGAGACCCAGCACCCTCAGCCTCTCCTCATAAGGGAGGTTCTCTACTTCCTTCAGCATCCTCACTGATCTATGCTGGACTCCCTGCGCCAGCTCCACATTGAACTGAGGGGCCCAGAACTAGACACAATACTCCAGATGTGGTCTCATCAGGGCAGAGTAGAGGGGGAGAAGAACCTCTCTTGATCTGCTAATCACTCCCATCCTGATCCACCCCAGGATGCTGTAGGCCCTCTTGGCCACAAGAGCACATTGCTGGCTCATAGTCATCCTGCTGTTCACCAGAAACTCAAGGTCTCTTTCTCCTACACTACTCTCCAACAGGGCAGTCCTCAACCTGTACTGATACCTGGGGTTGTTCTTGCCCACATGCAAGACTCTACACTTACTCTTATTATACCTCATTAAATTTCTCCATGCCCAGATCTCCAGCCTGTCCAGGTCTCACTGAATGGCAGCACAGTCTGCTGGGGTGTCAGTGCCACCACCCAGCTTTGTGTCATCAGCAAACTTGCTGACAGTGTATGCCAATCCCTCATCCAAGTCATCAATGAATAGATTGAACAGGACTGGTCCAACTACCGACCCCTAGGGCACTCCACCAGATACAGGCCTCCAGCTACACTCTGTCCCATTGACCACTACTCTCTGACTTCTATCCTGCAGACAGTTCACAATCCACCTTGAATACCCGATCATCCAGTACACTCTGCCTCAGTTTGGCTGCGAGGATGCTATGTGAGACTGTGTCAAATGCCTTACTGAAGTCAAGATAGACCACGTCCACTGCTCTGCCATCCTCTGTCCACCTGGTTATGCCCTCATCAAAGTCTATCAGGTTGGTCAAGCACAACTTCCCCTTGATGAAGCCATGCTGACTGTCCCTAATTACCCTCCTGTTCTTGATGTGTCTGGAGACAGCCCCTAGAACAAATTGTTCCATCACCTTTCCTTGGGATGGAGGTGAGGCTGACTGGTCTACAGTTACCTGTGTCCTCCTTCTTTCCCTTTTTGAAGATTGGAGTGACATTTGCTATCCTTCAGTCTCTAAGCACCTTTCCTGATTGCCATGATTTATTAAAGATGACGGATAGTGGCTTAGCACTGACTTCTGCCATCTCCCTTAGCACTCGCGGGTGCATCCCATCAGGGCCCATGGATTTACATACATCCAGTTTGCTCAGCTTATCTGTAACCCGTCCTCAACAACCAAAGCAGGCTCCTCTCTTGTCTCAACTTCCTCTGGAGCCTCACCAGTCTGGGGCTTGATATCAGGACAGTCCACAGAAGTATAGACAGAGGCAAAGAAGGTGTTCAGTATCTCTGCTTTCTCTGCATCCTTTATCTTCAGGGCACCCACCTCATTCAGCAGGGGGCCTATATTTCCTCTAGGTTTAGTTTTACCTGCAATGTGTTTGAAGAAACACCCAAGGCTACCCTCAACCTTCACTGCTTCAACCAGACCCTCCTTGTTGGTGAGGACAAGATCCAGCAGCACTCCTCTCCTAGTGAGCTCTTCCACCATCTGCATCAGGAAATTGTCACCAATGCGCTTAAGGAACCTTCTGGACTGTGGGTGGCTGGCTGAGTGGGCCTTGAATGAATTGACAAAATGATGGTGCAGTTTTATTTCACAACCTATAACTGAGATGGTGAAGACAGATTTCAGCTCAGTTCAGAAGAGCTAAACGGAAAACCAAGCAAAGATAAATTTCCCAACACAAATCTATCCAAATTCTCTAATTTTGTAAATCTCTCTCATCACTATCTCTTGTCATATTGACCTTGTGTGTCAAGGTTTTGGTAGCAGGAAGCTACAGGGGCAGCCTCTATGAGAAGCTGTTAGAAGTTTCCCCTATGTCCAACAAATTGTCCTGCATCGAATGTGCTGTCTAAATGAACAATGATGATGCAGTGATAGAATCAGAGAAGCATAGAATATGTTAAGATGGAACGGACCTCCAAAGGTCATCTAATCCAACTGTCTTACAACAAGTAGGGACAGCTCTGACTAGAACAGATTCCTCAGAGCCCCATCAAGCCTGACCTTGAATGTCAGCATTGAGGCTTCTACCACTTCTCTGGGCAATCTGTTCCAGTGATCCTCCACTCTTAAATTAAGGAACTTTTTCCTCATGTCCAGCTTAACTCTACCCTTTTCCAACTTCAAACCATGACCCCGCATAATATTTTTCATTATGTTTATTCCACTGTTATTTCTGGGTTTTAGAGTAGAACTGAAGTAATTTTGTAAGTCAGTTTGTGCCCTGCTTGTCAATTCTATCAATGCCTGCTCACCAATAATAAAAAATATCCTAGTGCTGCTTCACATCTGTGTATTACCTTATGGCCTCTGCTGAGACTGGGATGTCCTTACCCTAGTCCACACACAAACCTATCACAAGAACCTTACAGAGATATCATAGAATCATAGAATTAATTGGGTTGGACCTCTAAAGGTCATCTAGTTCACCCCCTCTACAATGTATCAGGGGCTATGTCTGTTCCTGGACTAATGTGTGAGAAATAATAGAAAATATGGAGGCTCTGAGAGCGGAGCAGGAGCACAGCATCACCGTCACAGCCATTCCACCCCTGTTTCTGAGACCGGTCCTGTGTTTCCTCTGTTAAAGGCTAGGTGCTATAAGGGGTTCCTCCTTGGAAAGTGGGGAATATCACGTATAAAGAAAGATGGACTGACTTGCACAAGGTCACAGAGCAGAATAGCCATCAAATGAGTAGTAAAGTCCTTCTCATCTGACTCCCAAAACAGTTTAACACACCTGACATGTTTCCCAAGAGCGTGTATGTCCCAGGCTTCCCTTAATAATCAGCATCACACATTGATTGTTGATTTATGGCAGGTCTGTAGGTGAACAATTGACATTTCCTTTCAAATAATACTTGAAATTTGCTCTTCCCAGGTGTTGCCAGTAAGACAGCTGAAATCTTTAGTATGGGAAGTGACTATAAAAGTCTTGATAAATAAAGCTAAATAAGATAACAAATAATTGCCCTTTTTCATTTGCCTATTGTTCCCACACTACACACACATTCACATACTTCACACGTTGCTCTTTCTTTAGGAAGTCAACAGAACGCAGACAGGGATATAAACAGACTGTCAGACTGGGTACGTGAAGTCCAAAGGAGCATTAAAATATTTATTTTTGCCACTCTCATATGAATATTTTTCTCTATTCTAAATGTCACTGATGCTTTACTGAGAAATTATTCAATACAGTGGAACATCCTATTTCATGCTGTTTGATTCCTGCTGTTTCGTACTTTTACTTGTACCTTGGTAAAGTGACTGCAGCTTTGTGGCTTGTTAACTCAACCCCATTCAGCACCATTCCCTTGAAAAAGATTAGCTCCTGCTTTATTCAGCTATTGACTGCTGGATAACAAATCAAATCACTCTGTTTACATGAAGTTGGCAGATAAGTGTGTGATGTGCCACCAAGTAGGAGTCCTGAGATCAATACCCTGATCAAACAGCAATTATTACCCAACAGGAGAGGATATCTCTAAAGGTAAAGTGATGTCATAGGTGTACAGCCCTGTGCATTAGCAGTGAGGACCAGGTTCACTGCAATGGTGGATTAAAAGATCTTTTGCATCTGTTTTTTGACTGGTAGAGCATCAGGATTCCTAACAGTGCTTGTTTTGAGCACATTTTCTCTTTTCTGAAGTTCCTGTTACAGCTTTAGCTGAAAGAAGCCGAAGTTCTCATGCTAGGTACCTCAGGATGTCAGAAATTTTTCCTGTTCCAGTGGACTGCAACACATTTCATTGATACTTTGAACTGAAAAGAAAACCATCCAGGTATGAAAACCAGATGACCACCCTATGAGCACTGACCCTCAAGAAGAATAATGTGAGTGCAGCCAGTATGTACCAGAGGAGGCCAGCAACATGTGCTCAAGCCACCCTCCACACCTGCAAAGGCATTCTCAAACGCCTCTGTTTCTGAATTGTTAGTAACTGTTGTACTCCAGTTTCTCCCTTGTGTCATCTGCGCAGACAATGTAGAGGAGGCATTTACAGTAACTTTAGGAATGCTTGAAAAAAATTCATCTGGCATTTCAATTACAGAAGCTGTTGCATTTTTAGATGGCAGTAATCAGTTACTGTTGCTCTCCAAATGTGGATTTGTTTTAAAAGCTGCACCTCGACTGGCTAGCTTACAGGGCAGAAGATCCAGTAGACTAGATGGATCTATTTTATGCTGGGAACAATGATTGACTTATTGTCCAGACTTATTCCTCATCTACACTGAGCACTGAATCACTACAAATCAAAATTTGGTGCTTTTTGCACAATAGAGTCAGGTTTTTCTCTTATTTCTGAACTAAGGAGAACAGTCCCACAGAGAAATGGTTCCACATTGGTGTTTCTAAGATATTACACAATAAGTTTAATATTTCACAGAACCACAGAATCACAGAACACCAGAGATTGGAAGGGACCTCGAAAGATCATCTAGTCCAATCCCCCTGACGCAGCAGGATCACCTAGACCAAGTCACACAGGAACACATCCAGGCAGGTTTTAAAAGTCTCCAGTGAAGGAGACTCCACAACCTCCCTGGGCAGCCTGTTCCAGTGCTCTGTCACCCTCACTGTGAAGAAGTTCCATAAATCTTGAGCAGTCCATTGCATAACTACTGTACACAGCTGCCCCTTTTTACTGCAAAATAGTTTCGGTATCATTCCCAGCACCTAATACAAACAGTCGTGGTTATAGGGTGTTCACAGTCCTCCCACTCTCTCGTCTGATGTGTTTACTCTGCAGGAGGGTTGTGATTCTCATTACAGTACAATGGATGCCTGTGAAGGCTCATCGTGTTGTAATGAGCATTTAGGCAGGCCTGGGGAGAGGGACGCATTCTTGCTGCATGTTGCCCGTGATGGGGCAAGGTTACATTTCAAGTTGTTTGCACTGCTGTTGATACTGTTGATAGCTTTTCCAATGGAAATGTTGTTATAAACAAAATATTTTCTCCACCCTTCTTTATTTCGTATGACTCAAGAGAGCTGGCAGTGAAACAGGGGAATTCCATTGCTCACATATTTTAAATCGTAAGAGAGATGATGTTTCCAATGACCTTTCTGCACATTTTGAGAAATTTGTCTTATGCTTTACTGCAGAGTTTGCACTTTTTAAAGATTGTAGCCATGTACACTGGATTGTGAAGGAAATGTTTTTCTAGTGCAGTGACTCTGAAAGACTTGTTTCTTAGCAAGTCTGTCTACCACTACCAGTAGATATTTGCCTCCACTACGAAGAAGTTCAAACATCACTGTATCTAGTCATGTTTGAACAGTGTGGAGAGGACATGGGTAACTAGTTCTGCACAGTAGAAGATGGCCTTCTAAATGTGGGACATCTGAAACCCAAGTTTCCTTGCCACCTCTCTCTAAGGCAGAAAAATATTTCTCCTATCTGGCCTCAAAAAAACATTCAAACTAAAACAAAAAAAAAAAGTCCTAATGGGTCTAGCCCAAAATTGGTTATAACATTTCTCTCAAGCAAAAAAAAATAGTTGATTTTTCATAAACTGTCAACAAATACTATTTCCCAAATATGTGCAACATGCCTTTTAAAAACCCTGTGACTTGCCATGTTTAAGGTTCCTTTGTTGGCTGAGCTGACAAGATAGAGGTTGAGACTTTCTAACCATGTGTCGTGTCCTTTCCCATTACAAGAATCTCCAGAATTTCTCACTCTTTTAGTGATCTGCACAGCTGATAGAAAGCTCCAAGCTGGAATTACAGGGAGGTTGCCCAATTACTGTTATACCCACATCTTCAGCAGCAGGTCAAAGATGCAAAACAGCATTCCACATTTCTTCTTGTAAAGGCTGTGGCACAGTTATCACATTACACCCACAATAATCATTAAAACTTCCCCTCAGACTTGCTCTTAAACAAATACCTACATTGTTTGTCTGTATCAGTGTGCTTGGACTGCTCATTTAAACAAGCACAGTCCCCTGCAGATGCTTGCAGCCTACCACTCTGTCAGGATGGGATAGAAATGTGTGGGTTGTAAACATGTAATATCCCTTTATAAAAACAACTGAGGTCTTTTAGAAGCACATTGGCAACTCACCTGGATGTATCTGTTTGGAAGCTGCTGTCACCCCCTGCTAAAAACAGGATACAAAGTCCAATATGGTTCTGGCAGTGTTAGGAAATGCACACACTCAGTTGGATTGCAGTGGTTTAACAGATCAGCTGAGTCCATAGAATTCAAACTAAATGTAACCTATGACCAGAATAACTCTGTAATATAGGAAGCTTTCACCAGAAATATTAATAGAGATATGTTATTTTGGTAGAATATTTTTGTCATAAAAGAATGGAGCATCTTGGACTCTTTTTAAATCAACTTTGCACTCTAGATTTTACAATTTTTACAGTAGAGCACAAGCCAGAAAAAAAGTGCCCCACACTTTCATACACAACTCGAAGTTGGAGTTGAAATGCTCAGATCAAAATAGTAACCCCTGCGCACAAAGACTACTTGTAACTACATCTCTGAAGATCATACCTCTCATCCTTTGGCATGAAGTCAGTCTTACCAATTTAGGATACAAGGACCAGATCCTCACCACGTAATCTCATATAATAAATTACTGCAGTAAAGAAAGAGGAGAATTTCTGTCAATTTGCTCAGTTCTGGCTGCAGTTTGGCAAGAATCTGAAATGCTGTTATTCCTCAAAACCGCATCGCCATGCTTACAGCTGATTGGGAAAAAGCTCTTTCTCTCCATTTGCCACCCTTCAGTTTACGTAATCACACATGTATGTTTGTGTGTGCTTATATAAAACCACTCACAGCAACAGAAACGTCAGAATTAGAAATGTCCTAGGAACTGCAGTATTGCCAGGCTTGGCAAAACTGTCATAAACTTGTCAAAAACTTCCATACAGGAGTTTTTCAAGCTAAGCACATCTCTCTCAAGATTTCAACAAAAAAAAGTTGTGGCTTTTTTCTTTTTTTTTTTTACAGGCATCGTTCTTCGTTGTTTTGGGGATAATGAAATTCGATGAAACAGATGAAAAACAAAGCCCTCACAAAAAAACCTGACCTACTTAACAAGACAGAGGGAAGTGTGACTGCAGTTCCAGACAGAGTGCAGCTCTTGCTTCTTGCCAGGGAAGACAGCAGTGGTGTCTGAACAAAAGGTGTGAACAAAACAACTGCAGTTGTGGTCAGTGCATGCTGTGGGTGGCACAGGCAAGAATCAAAGCTCACTGATTCTGCTGTCACTGGTGCAGCACCCACCACAGGTTCCCTGAAGGGTGTGTGGCAACACCAGCAAACTGTGGGATTTCCAGATAAGGTGCAACATGAGCTTGAGGGCAAAAGCAGCAATCTCATTCCCTACAGGTTGGTGCCCCAGGCAGCTCCCTCATCAGCTTATGCTCAGACCAGTTGTGTAGTATAAGCACAGGAGATAGTTAGCCTGACAAATTCATTAGATCGTCAGGACCTGCAAGCAGGCAAGTCTTGCCTGAGGTCTAGCACTAAGCAGGAGACTGTGCTATTGGCAGTGCTGTATCGCAGCAGAAAAATGAAATAAAGTATAAGGACATGCTAAACTGATTTTTTTTTAGCATTCAGCCCCTAGGATTTGTAAGGGAATACTCCCAGTTCTACCAAAAATATCAAAACTAAATATATCAGGGCATGAGCAGTCCAGCAACCTCTTGGAAGGCATTGCAGAGTGTTTTGCTGGTTTTATTCAGAAGGCTGGAAGAGCAGTGATATAAGAGACTTTTCTGTATTCGATTCTTTATAAGAGAGACAAATTAGTTGAAAATGTAGGTGGCAGAAGCCAGCTTGTGTTCTAGGAACCTCTTGCCTCTCCTAGGAGGAAAAAGATCAGACTAAGCACCATGGACTTCAAACAAATGGTCTTCTCCGTAATGATGAATGTGCTCCTACTTATTTACACGGAAGTGGAGCTTCCAATTTGCTTCCAGAAGCAAAGCAGCACAGCAACCCCACTGATGAAGTTATCATCTCTAGCCTCTGCCTGCTGGGCACAGTCTGCTGGGACTGAGCAATGAAGGTGGAATCTTTCATGTGGAAACTGAGGTGCTTCATGCCATGTGACCCAGAAGACAGCCAAAAGCTGCTGCATATCCAAAGGTTCAAGGCAAATCTAGTTTGCAGTTTAGAAAAAAAACATGTTCTTCCTATGCTGGAGAACAACTTCTATTCAAGAAAACTTTAGTCTTGTTTGGAGCTGAACTGCTCTTTCATTTGCAATAAGGGCAATTGGGCAGAATAAACAAAAGCATCAATTTATTCTTATGCCTCCTGCTAGGTTTTTCCTTGACAGTCAGCTGTCTGAGTCTTAATGACAGAGATGGTCTACAGCTACGGCTGAGATTTTCCCAAATATTGATGAGCTAAAGGGCAATATGTTGTATGGCTAGTGAGCCAGACTTGGAAACATCCCAGTTCCAGGTTACCAATGCCTGTGTTACAGCTACCGCGTTTGTAATTCAAGTTTGCTGTTTAAGAGCAACAAAACCACAAGCATTATTTGTCTTAGAAATGGTAATTATGACAATTTTCTGTCTCAAGTAATGATGATTGTGAAGTAATGGAAATTACACTTGAAATACAAAAAACCTAGCACAATTTTTGGCAGAGATAAAAGGTGAAGTCCTTCTTTCTGTATTAAGGGACAGGATGTGCAGAATCTCATGAATCCAGTGGGAGAAGAAGTCATGAATTTAAAATGGGGCACATAACAAGCTCTTTAACAATTAAGAGTATGACAGTTATTTACTTTCAGCTACAACTTCCGCAAATTATCCCTGAATAGAGATAGCCTTGTTTGAAGCTATTTGGAGATTTTCTGTTACTGGTTCTAGAAGAACCAGTTCCTGATGTCACATTAGAAAAAAATAAGTTAAAGAGGATGGAGAAGGTAAAACCTGTCACTTTTTTTTTCATTCCAAAGCATGGAAGGCTGAGTAAACATTTTTTACTTTGTGCATGAAAGAGACTAAAGGGTTACTTGTAGTATTTGTATTTTCATATAATCATAGAATCATTAGGGATTGGAAGGGACCTCAAAAGATCATCTAGTCAAATACCCCTGCCACAGCAGGATCACCTACACCAAGTCGCACAGGAACATGTTCTGCTAGGTTTTAAACATCTCCAGAGAAGAAGACTCCACAACTCCCCTGGGCAGCCTGCTCCACTCTTCCAGTGCTCTGTCACCCTCACTGTGACGAAGGTGCTTTGATATTTATATGGAAAGTCCTATGTTCCAGCTTACAACCATTGCCCCTTGTCCTAGCACTAGATAACTGAGAAGAGCCTGGCTCCATCCACCTGACACCCACCCTTCACATATTTAGAGACATTAATGAGGTCATCCCTCAGTTTCCTCCTCTCCAAGCTAAAAAGACCTAGCTCCCTCAGCCCCTCCTCATAAGGGAGGTGCTCCACACCATCATCTTTGTAGCTCTACACTGGACTGCCTCCACCAGCTTCATGTCCCTCTTGAACTGAGGGGCCCATAACTGGACACAATACTCCAGATGTGGTCTCACCAGGGCAGAGTAGAGGGGAAGAAGAACCTATCTCCTAACCACTCCCATCCTGATCCACCCCAGGATGCTGCTGGCCCTCTTGGCCACAAGAGCATACTGCTGGCTCATGGGCATCCTGCTGTCCACCACGACCCTCAGGTCCTTTTCTTCTAAACTCCTGTCCAGCAGGTCAGTCCCCAACCTATACTGGTACCTGGGGTTGTTCTTGCCCAGATGCAAGACTCTACACTTACCCTTGTTATACTTCACTAAACTTCTTTTTTGCTGCTGAATGGCAGCACAGTCTGCAGGGGTGTCGGACACTCCTCCCAGCTTTGTGTCATCAGCAAACTTGTTGACAGTGCACCCCAATCCCTCAACCAAATCATCAATGTATAGACTGAACAGAACTGGTCCCAGTATCGACCCCTAGGGCACTCCACTAGATACAGGCCTCCAGCTACACTCTGTCCCATTGACCACTACTCTCTGGCTTCTATACTGCAGCCAGTTCACCATCCACCTTGAATACCCCATCATCCAGTACACTCTGCCTCAGTTTGGCTGCGAGGATGCTATGTGAGAGTGTGTCAAATGCCTTACTGAAGTCAAGATAGACCGCGTCCACTGCTCTGCCATCATCTGTCCACCTGGTTATGCCCTCATAAAAGGCTATCAGGTTGGTCAGGCACAACTTCCCCTTGATGAGGCCATGCTGACTATTCCAAATGACCCTCCTGTTCTTGATGTGTCTGGAGACAGCCTCTCGAACAAATTGTTCCATCACCTTTCCTTGGGATGGAAGTGAGGCTGACTGGTCTATAGTTACCTGTGTCCTCCTTCTTTCCCTTTTTGAAGATTGGAGTGACATTTGCTATCCTCCAGTCCCTAAGCATGTCTCTTCATCTCCATGACTCAGAAAAGATGATGGAGAGTGGCTTAACAATGACTTCGGCCATCTCCCTTAGTACATGTGGTTGCCTTTAGTTTTAGTTTTGCTTGAAGATATCCTCCTGTGCCGAGAAATAAGAACTTCATCCATTTTTCCATGAATATTTGTGTAATATTCTTTTCCTATTTTGTACAAAAAGAAAAGCTGGTCAAATAATAAGCTGTTTGAACATTGTTGTAGTTATCTGTCAAACAGGACAGCTGACCCACAGTGCCCACCCACTGAAACTGAAATTTTGCAATTGCAAAATTTACTAAAACCTTACTAAACCATTAAAAACTTGTATTGTGTCTGTTAATATTTGAAACTTTGTAGCATAAAACAAAAATCCTTTATAGAAGCCCATGTTTACAAAACAAGTAGGCAAAAACCATTAATTTACTGTCCCACGAGCAGTGTAATGAACAAGGCTTAGTCTGGTTTTGGCAGCGTCTTGCTAACACACAGCGACTGACCACAAACTGCTCCTGGCTTCAGGGTTTTTTGCATGATTGCATTTCCTAAAAGCTGGTTTCAGTGTTCAGCATTGTAACCCAGAAAGGTATTCTGAGTGGATGAGGGATTGCAAGATCTTCACTATCTCAGACTACTCTGCCACGGTTCACTGGGAGTGGGTAGGAGCAGACTGAGCTTGGCCAGGGTCTGGGTTGTCCTGCTAAAACGCCACTCTCACCCACAGTCATGCCAAGTCACTTCTAGCCTTTTCTGTTACCATTCTGCTCTGACACAGGTGCCACATCCATTACTTGAGGGTTCCCTATTGGAGTTAGTGTGCTTCAGCTACTTTCTGAGAGCAATGCCCTAGAGCTCAAGCACTGTCAACATCTCCTCTAACTACCTATCCAACTTTAATGCTCTGAGTATATATTTTTCCAGAGAAGGATCCAGAGAGGTAGTCATCTTAAAGGGCCGTAGCCACCAAAGCTGAGCAAATGCATTAATCTGTGCAGAAATGGTGATGTGGCTGTTCTTCCACAAGCAGCAGGGCACACAGAGAGCTCTCTCCCACCGAGATATCCCACTGAATCTAGACAAAGTGAGAATGTGAAAAGCTTCTGGCAGGAGGCAAGCAGCTTTCAAGCGTCTTTTGTGAAGCCATCTGCTCTTTGCTGATATCAGAGCATTTATGTGCCTAAAAGGAAAGTTATTCTTGCAAATAAATCAACAGGGTTCACACTACTCTGTAATACTGATGTAATCATGGCTTGAGAAAAATTTCTTAATATGCATTTTATGTTCTACATAGATTCACAAACAAAACACCAAAATTATAAAAATTTTTCCTAAACAATAGTACAATAGGGCTTCCTGAACAAATTAGCCCTCTGCTGCCATGCATGACCAGAATGCTTTCAAAAAACCCAATGCATTTATCTTAAACATCAGGTGCACTGTTCCTTAATTTTTTCCTTTTGTTGTTTACTTCATGGATTCAAGGTCTTTAAGTTTCATATTTTCAAACCAATTTTTTTGAAGTTTCTTTAAATAAAAAAGGAAGTATTTTCATTAATCTTGCATTTCTAGCAGACTGGGCTTAAATAAAGTAAAAAATACCACAAAATTCAGGAAAAAATCATCTTGCTTAATATAAAAGAAATAAATCCCTGCATATTTCCAGGCAAATAACCAGAATTGAGCTTGACGAGTCTAGAACATACAAGAAGACTAGAACTGAAGGTCTGTCATTTAAAAAGTCCTGGCTAAGTTGCTCCTAAATAGGTCACTTCAATTGTGCAGTAGTCTTGGCTCAAGAAGACAGAAAGACACAAAGTTCTGCAGCCCGTGTGAACCTGTTTGCTTTCCTGTCTGTAGCCTGGCTGCGTTTTAGGCTCAGAGTAGCCACCCTGACTTGTGGAGCAGCTGTGATACCCCTAGCTTCATCTATGCCTGGTTCTTCCAGACTCTCAAAGAAACCTGGAAACAGCCTAAAGACACTAGAGGCTGTTTCCAAATTTCTTTCAGAGAAAGAGGTTGAAAAAGAAAAGTTTGAGCTGGAAGGGACTTTCATCTAGTCCATACCCCCTGCAGTGAGTAGGGACAACTTCAACTAGATAGTTTTCCCAGAATACTGCTAAACCTCACCTTGAATGTTTTTGGGGATGGGGCTGTACTTACCACCAATCTGGACAACCTGTTCCTGTGTTTCATCACCCACATAATAATAATAAAAACCAATCTTCTTTATATCTAGTCTAAATCTCTCTTCTTTTAATCTGGAAACACTACTTGTGGCCTATTGCAACAACAGCTCCCTGTTCCAGCTTGAGGATGCCAGGACTGGACACAGTGCTCCAGGAACCCAGCAGGACACAACACCCGGGCAGACCAAAGCCTGGACCTGAAAAGATAGGAATAGAGGACTAGCAAATAGTTCTGGACTTAGACTGAGGTAGGGCAAGCACTTCATGGGCAGGCTAAAATTAAAACTTGGAAGTCGTTTTGACCATATTAGTTAAGTCTGTTAATGTTTTAATGTGATTTCTCACAAACTGATAGATGAATTCTAAAATGAAGATGCTTCTCTTCTAATAAGGTATGTTCTACATCGCTTTAGGAGCAAAGACATTCATAAATGCCATATACAAACACACATTTTTCTTGTCATTTGTGATGTACATATTTATTATTATTAATTTCTGTTGTTGTAGAATTTCAAAGCCTCAGTTTTAAAGTCCTTTTTATATAGAGGACAGTAAGAAATGAAAATGCAGAAGTCTAGCAGAGTGTATGCACTTCCCCTTGGAATGCATCATTGTCAAAAGAACTGTCTTATAAACTAAAAAGAGCTTTGTTTGCGTTTAGATTTCTCTCTTTTCTTGAGCTGTTTGTTTAGAACTGGGTCACTTAGCCTAGCAGATGCTTCCTCAACACAACATATTTGTGTCACAAATGGAGAAAACTTTCCAACCAGATCATTTGTATTAGTAATTATAATTTAATAATCAATTTTATTTATTCATATCAGAGCAGACAGAGCACTTAACTGAAGATTCCTCTTGTTCATCGGCATTTTTTCCCTCACCTTAAATTTGGACAGATAAAGTGCTCTGAGGAATTTTAGTTCTGTCCTAATAAAAGCATATAAACTCCACATGAATGTGCAGTTTCAAGCCACCAGAAATTATTCAGGAAACATCACTTAGCTGGTTTATGCACCAGAATGTAAATGAGCTCTCCCTTTTCTCTGAGCTACCAGTAAAGCTGAGGCATTCACTGCTTTCATTTCACTTCTCTCACTTTTTTTCTCCAGTTGCCATAGAAACCAGGGTGCCAGTCAGCCTGCGGAAGAGGCTGCCATTGCAGGTGGTGTGCAGATATGGTATTAATAAACGAATAAATAAATAGCCCCCACATTTTCCTCAAAACTGAAGCAGTAAAGAGCACATCACTCTGCATTTAGGCTGCTGAGACTTTATAGAAAACATTTACTGCCTTAGAGAACAAGCATGCATGTATTTCTTGTACCTGGCAAGCCCATTGTGTATATTTACAGCCTCCTCTGTAGCAATCAGTTGAAATATTGAAACAACATAAAGCAATTGAGTTGAAGAGAATTCATCCAAAAAAGGAAGGGAGAATAAGAGAGACTGTGCGTGCACAAACATGCAGCTATTGACTTATTCATGTGTATGTTCAGGTTGAGTGCCTGAGAGTAATAACAACTGGGGGTACTATTTGTACAGTGAGCCTGTTGTTCTCGAGATATTTACCTTAATACAACTTTCATCTAAGAAATTAAACAACAGCAAAAGGTTGGTTTAGACTGGTGTTAAGCATAAGGAAACTAGGCTTAGGGGATCACTTTATCAGTCCACCTGGGAGTTTCTCCATAATTCCCTCACTGTTGTTTAAATTCAACAAAATCTTTAAAATGGGTAGAAATCCCACAGGCAATTATTCATGTAAAACAACTTGTACACACTAGGAACTATGGGAGAGAGACTGGTGCCTCCAAAAAGGAAAGGCAAGAATTCCTCTGTTATTTATTCCATTTGGCACCTTTTATTGAAACAAAAATCAATCAGAGATGTCACTTCAGTTCTTTCAACAAAAATCATGGAATCATAGAATCATAAGAGATTGGAACGGACCTTGAAAGATCATCCAGTCCAATCCCCCTGACACAGCAAGATCACCCACACTAAGTCACACAGGAACACATCCAGGCGGGTTTAAATATCTCCAGAGAGGGAGACTCCACAACTCCCCTGGGCAGCCTGCTCCAGTGCTCTGTCACCCTCACTGGGAAGAAGTTCCTTCTCACATTTATGTGGAACCTCCTATGTTCCAGCTTATACCCATTGGCCCTCATCCTATCACTAGATGACATTGAGAAGAGCTGGGCTCCATCCTCCTGACACCCACCCTTCACATATTTATAGACATTAATCAAGTCACTCCTCAGTCTCCTCCAAGCTAAAGGGACCAAGCCACCTCAGCCTCTCCTCATAAGGGAGGTGCTCCACTTCCTCCATCATCCTCGTTGCTCTACGCTGAATTCCCTCTGGCAGCTCCATATCCCTCTTGAAGTGAGGAGCCCAGAACTGCACACAATACTCCAGATGTGGTCTCACCAGTGCACGGTACAGGGGGAGAAGAACCTCTCTTGAAACAATGACATTTTACTAGATGTAGGAAGTGGAAGAAGGAAGAACTGCATAGCTTGCAGCTTACAGCTGTACCTATGTATCTGAGGTATTTCTGACATAGAGAAAGTTCTACAGTTATTGCTGATTTAAGTGTTAACAGTGTTTTAATAAAATGTAAAAATATTTTCTACCATGGCCCTGATTTCCCTCATATTTCTCCATGTAGTCTAGTGTTAGTCATCTGGGACCTGTTGGACAGTAGTTTAGGAGAAAGGGACCAGGGGGTCTTGGTATCCAGCAGGATGACTATGAGCCAGCAATGTGCTCTTGTGGCCAAGAGGGCCTACAGCGTCCTGGGGGGGATCAGAAGGGGAGTGGTTAGCAGATCAAGAGAGGTTCTTCTCCCCCTCTACTCTGCCCTGGTGAGACCACAACTGGAGTATTGTGTTCAGTTCTGGTCTCCTCGGTTCAAGAGGGATGTGGAGCTGCTGGAGAGGGTCCAGTGTAGGGCAACGAGGATGATGAAGGAAGTGGAGCACTTCCCTTATGAGGAGAGGCTGAGGGAGCTGGGTCTCTTTATCTTGGAGAAGGGAAGACTGAGGGGTAACTTCATTAATGTCTATAAATATTTGAGGGGTGGGTGTCAGGAGGATGGAGCCATGCTTTTCTCAGTGTCATCTAGTGATAGGACGCGGGGCAATGGTTGTAAGTTGGAACATAGAAGGTTCCACATCAACCTGAGCAGGAACTTCTTCCCAGTGAGGGTGACGGAGCACTGGAACGGGCTGCCCAGGAGGGTTGTGGAGTCTCCTTCACTGGAGACGTTTAAGACCCACCTGGATGTGTTCATGTGTGACTTGGTCTAGGTGATCTTGCTGTGTCAGGGGGGTTGTACTAGATGATCTTTCGAGGTCCCTTCCAATTCCTAGTGATTCAATGAGTCTATGAACCGTCTTTCAGAGTTCTTCCATTAGTCTGTTTGTCTAACTCACAGATTTGAAAACAGTTTCCATTCTAGCAGATTTAAGATTTTAAAGAACTACACAACTTAACATGAATGACCAGTGACACAGACCAGTAGAATTTGGAGTCTTTGCAGATACTTATATTTCGATGAAAAAGATGCCTTTGGGCTTCTCCAGATTTGTTTTGGAGCCAGCAACCTAGTTATTGTCTGTGTTGCTCCAGTTGAATTAACTTCAGTTTATGACCCAGCATGGCTCTTCTTGTGTCAATAACTTACCTACCAGAAAGTTTTTAGAAAGAGAATCATTTATGGTGGGGTTTTTTAGGAGCTTATTGACAGGAAAAGCTCTAGTGTATAGCTCTAGCAGGGGGTTAGACAAGATGGCCTTCAGAGGTCCCTTCCACCACTTACCATTCTGTGATGACCTGCTTAGCAGAAACAGAGCATTTAATAAATCAGTGGAAACTATGGATATGTCTTCCTCTGTATGATTAGTTACACACTACAAGCTGTGTCCATCCATGGATGTCACATGTTTACAAAACTAGCTGAGAAGCAAAATGAAACCTCCACAGACACACAGTCTTCAGTACTCCAACCACCAAAGAAAATGTTTGGCATCACTAGTTGTGAAATATGATCAAGAAAAGGCAATGCAGATATGAGAGAGTTAAATAGGCCATTCACATAAGTCAATTTCCAGGCCTAATATTTTTATTCTAGTGAGGAAAATATAAGACCTTTTTAGAAGCAAAAGTCTGAGCACTTAGACCCAGGTGATCTAAACTTTGATTTAATTTAGATTTTAATCCTATTCAAGTCCATCTGTATTTAATGTAAAAATTTAGTGTCCAGAATCAAATATTGATCAGAATTGGCAAACTTATCAGGACAAATCTCCCCTGAAATCAATGTAATTGTGTCTCAGTTAAGCTTCCAGGCAAGAACTTCTTTGGAATTAAGATATCATAAGCATCTGCTATATGTTCTTTAATATTTGTCCATAAATTTTTTCCTTAAACATCTAGTGCATGACTTAACAAGAAAAGAGGAAAACTTGGATTTTATGGTGTTTTTGTGACTGTAAGAATATTGATGTCATAGCCTAAAGTGGCAAAGGATGCTGTTATGTTATATATCACTATACTGCGTAATTTAATCTCTTGCTAAGGTACAGCAGAAGTTACAAGGGGCCCTTGGTGGCAGCTCCTGCACTATTATATTTTCATGGCTTCTTTCCTCAGCCTAATTCTGAAAAGCAGATGCCAGGGGGCAGCCTGTGCAGTCCTGGAAGTTTCCAGGGAACTCTGATTATGTAGTTTATACTAATCTTTTCACAGAAGATTTATACTAATCTTTTTGGTCAGAAGAGACTCTAAAGATCATCAAGTCCAACCTTCGTCCCAGCACTACCAGGTGTCCCCTAAACCATCTCCCTCAGCAGTATGACTCTCTGACTTTTAAATTCCTCCAGGGAGGGTAACTCCACCACTGCCCTGGGCAGCCTGTTCTAATGTTTGATAACCCTTTGATAACCCTATCAGTTCATTGCCTGTGCTTTTTAGTGGGAATTTTCAAAAGCAACTCTGGGGCTAGTGGTGTAACTCCATCATGCTGCCTTCCTACAGTCCCTGGCAAGAAAGAAGAGAAAGTGCCAGATCCTATTGTACCAACTCTGAATCAGCCTCTGGAGGAGGCATGTTTTCCCCAAGGGCTATCAGAGACATCAGGGACATTGATCTCATCACTCTACAGTAACCTTCCTGAGAGTTTCCCTTGTGTGTTTCCACAAGTCTCCTCTGGTTTCGTAAGCAAAACAGAAACTGTGGGACAGATTCACTCTTGCTCTGACTGGTGCCAGCAGAGTATTACTCCAGAGAGAAATGCAATCCCATCACTTCTATTTAGTCAAACGCCAGATTAAGTTTTATTTATTTGTTTTCATTACCGTGCCATTTAATTAGCTGTACTCTTACAAAACACTCTTGGGGTCTTTTTCTTTCCAAAAGGCAGAAGGCATGTCATTTTTTTCAGAAATACCCATGTGACTTAGGAGGTGAAGTCAGCGGATGGCTTCTGAAATTCCAGATAATGACCTCTTGTAATTAACAGGAACATCAAACACCCACAGGCTGTCCATTCAATAGGCAGAATAATGTCAGTCATCAAACACATCACCTATCCCTAGGCAAGACATACAATCAGGACCCAATTTGATCTGATATTTTAATTACAGATTTTATTAATTTATTAAAGTTTATTGTTGTTTTCCTTGAAAAGGCAGGCAAAAATGGCAAGATGGCAAGACTGGAACACAGTAATCCTGTTTGCTGTGCTTTTTACAGACAACAATGTAATATATTTTTGGCAAGTTGATTGCACCATTTATTATATTTGATGCTTTTTAACAAAAGCACTAAATGCCTTCATTATTTCCTTGAAATGCAGCAGCAGTGAGCACCGATGGCTCCTCAGATGCAGTAGAGAGAACAGAATCATGAATATCAATGGGAATGTCTGCATGACCTTCCCTAGGCTTTGGATCACACCTGTGATGAGACCATACGTTTGGAAATGTCCTCCCATGGCTTCCTGGGGTCCACATGGAACACACCAGGAATGCAAAGTGAGACATGTGTCTGGGGGCATGTTTGGAGTGCAAAGCTTCTTCTCTGTGGTGGCATGGGAAGGCTACTCAACCCTTCATTTGGG
This sequence comes from Rhinopomastus cyanomelas, assembly GCA_013400115.1. NCBI lineage: Eukaryota > Metazoa > Chordata > Aves > Bucerotiformes > Rhinopomastidae > Rhinopomastus > Rhinopomastus cyanomelas. The sequence goes on along the minus strand of VXBP01007895.1, from coordinate 516,095 downwards.
AATCCACTTGAAGGAAAGCAGTATACAGAACTTGACTGTTTGGACCTGCAAGACTGAAATCAAGGTTGAAAGAGCACAGTGGCATCCTGACACTTTAGAGGGAAGTAACAGGAATCAGGGTATTTTTTTGGATTCACAGAATCTTTTAGGTTAGAAGATCTTTAGATCTTTAAGATCACTAGGTCCAATCTTTAACCCTACACTGCCAGGTCACCACTAAATTGTGTCTCTCAGTACCACATTACCATGTCTTTCAGAGGCCTCTAGAGACCATGACTGCAGATCGTAGTAGGCCACTATATCAAATGCAACCAGACTTACAGAATGATCACTCAGAATTTAAACCTCCCAGCCCCTCTGAGGGTAAGCTGGAGTGCAAGGGGGCTATTTTCTACCAAATTATGTTGCTGTCTTCATGCAACACTACTCTAGGTGATCTTACTCTGGGAAGGGGGTGGACTAGATGGTCTCCAGAGATGTCTTCCAACCCCTATCACTCTATGATTCTATGACTTTTATGAAGACAGACTGAGAGAGTTGGGGTTGTTCAACCTGAAGAGAAGTCTCTGGAGGGACCTTATAACAGCCTTCCAATCCCTGAAAGGGGCCCATAAGAAAGCTGGGGAAGAAATGTTCAATAGGGCAGGGAATGATAGGATGAGGGGGGGTGGTTTTAAGCTGGCAAATGGTAGATTTACCTTATACATTGGGAAAAAGTTCTTTAATCTGAGGGTGGTGGAACAGGTTGCCTAGAGAGATAGTGGAGACCCCATCTGTGAAAACATTCAAGGTCAGGTTTGATGGGGCTCAGAGCAATCTGTTCTAGTTAGAGATGTCCCTGCTTGTTGTAGAGGGTTTAGAGGTCCCTTCCAGCCCAGGATGTTCTATGATTTTATGATTATACCATTCTATGAAAAACACATGAGGCCCATATACAAATAGGTTACAAACCAGTTTTACTACAGCAAAACTATATGAAGGAGCCTCATAAAAAACAAATACAGTAAGAAAATATGGGTACTGAAGCATAGTGGTGGCTGAACCCCTAAAACCAATGCATCATCCGTACTCAAAACAAAATCTCACAGCCACAGAGGTTTTGTCAAATTTGACAAAGTTAAGCTCTTTAACTCCTGGATTCTTTCATGTGCAGGATGAAGCTAGCCTACATATACACACAGAATATTAGGACCTGCAGAAAAATATTGTTGCCTGCTGTCACTGACCTTGGGGGACACGCGTGCTGCAGGATCTTAGAGAACTCCAGTGGATTGAATGACACTGGCTGAGGTTTGTTCTCTGTTTGACAAAGACATTACACATCACGCAAACCACAAGTACTTAATAAAGAAAAGAACCAAAAAGGACTTTAGCAGCTTGTTATACACGTGCATTAAAACCTTGTAGATAAGTCAGGTTCAGCTAGAGAACCAAAGAGAACATGCAGATCTTAGGAAAGTAGTCATAACAGCGCCCGTGACTTTAAGTGAAAGAACGCTTTCAGTAACAGCTCTGCTGCACCAATTACCATGTTTGTGTTGTGAGTAGGTTTTGAAAACTAGTGAACTGCCTTCCAGTTTCAGGAGAAAACACAACAATAGACAAATGAAAATAAGAAGAGATAATTCCTTGCAGATGTTTCACATACCGTCAACTCATTTTGGTGCTCAGGAAGCCATGGACGACAGGCAAAATCTACAATTGCAATTACCCGCTTATTATTTGATTGAGTGAATTGTGAATGGTTCAAGGATTTGTTTCACCTAAAATTAATGTCAAAAGGTTTTACTCCTTATTTTAACATCTTACAACTAAGAAATCTAACAAGCGTCTAGATTTCTTACGACATTCCTTGTACAACACTACCAGTAGCAGCTGATTCAAGGATACCTTTACAAAGCTATTTCTGTTCAATGTTATACGCGGGAAAATAAATCAAAAGTAAAAATATTTTCTGTGGAGTTAAATACATGTATTTATTCCCTCAACACTACGCATATAAAATAGATTTCTGTATAAAATGCCCACTCTTTCATGTGGCATTATTGCATTTATTTCTCTCTTATTGCATCTGATGATCAGAGAAACACAAATTAGCATATTAGAAATTCTTCACTCTGAGGGTGCTGAGGCACTGGAACAGGCTGCCCCAGGAAGGTGTGGATGCCCCAACCCTGGAAGTGTTCAAGACCAGGTTGGTTGGGACCTTGAGCAACCTGGTCTGGTGACCTCCCCATGGCAGGGGATTGGAACTAGATGGTCTCTGAGGTCCCTTTTAACCTACTGGGTGGTGTTGCCGACACTCCTGCAGACTGTTCTGTCATTCAGCAAGATCTGGATAGGCTGGAGAGCTGGGATGAGAAAAATTTAATGAGGTATAACAAGGGTAAGTGGAGAGTCTTGCATCTGGGCAAGAACAACCCCAGGTACCAGTATAGGCTGGGGACTGACCTGTTGGAGAGTAGTGAAGGAGAGAGGTATCTGGGGGTCCTGGTATCCAGCAGGATGACTATGAGCCAGCAATGTGCTCTTGTGGCCAAGAGGCCCAACAGCATCCTGGGCTGGATCCAAGTTGGGGTGGTTAGCAGATGAAGAGAGGTTCTTCTCCCCCTCTACTCTGCCCTGGTGAGACCACACCTGGAGTATTGTGTTCAGTTCTGGTCTCCTCGGTTCAAGAGGGATGTGGAGCTGCTGGAGAGGGTCCAGTGTAGGGCAGCGAGGATGATGAAGGAGGTGGAGCACCTCCCTTCTTCCCAGTGAGGGTGACGGAGCACTGAAACAGGTTGCCCAGGGTGGCTGTGGAGTCTCCTTCACTGGAGATGTTCAAGGCCCGCCTGGACGTGTTCCTGTGTGACTTGGTCTAGGTGATCCTGCTGTGGCAGGCGGGTTGAACTAGATGATCTTTTGAGGTACCTTCCAATCCATAATGTTTCTATGATTCTATGATTCTATGAAATACAAATCTAGGAGTGTCTACTGTCTCATTATTAATACATCAGGATGGTCGGCGCCTTTGACCTCTTTACTAAATCTCCCTCTCTTTCACAACTTCTTTTTCTGCCTGTGTGCATAGCAGGAACCCTCCCGAGCTTAGCACGTCCGCAGTCCAGCTGTGATGTCTCACCCTGTGGTCCTTTCATTGCCGGCACCCCAGAGTGCCTCACGTTCTTCATCAAGAAAGAGTGGGCAGGCAAAACCAACTCGTGTGTGCCCAGCATGCAAAAGCTACCAACCCACCCCCCCGCCCCAAGCAGAAGGGATGTGATTTCATCTGTGCGCAGTTTAGGAACAAACCCAAACCTCAAGAAGGTCTATCTGTCACGTAGGCACAGCAAGGGGGGAGAAAGGGTGGATACATTAGATTATTTTATGTCTATTCTTTTTTAACCTGTTACTTACAGACTCTAAGCAAAAGACTAGTGGATTTAAGTGCTGTATAAAAATGAGTAGACAGGCAAATCTAGGGAACAATATATCTGAAAGAAAAGAACTTCCAGAGGCAGGCTCAGGTTTTTTTGTGTGAGGCCTGGAAGCAGTTAATCTCTGCTGAGTAAAGATAGCCATTCAGCTCAGATCAGTGAACTACACTGCCAGAGGAGGAAAACCAGGGAATCGTTTCATTGTCATTACTAGGGAGCCACCAGATGCTTAGGATTCCATATATTTGGGGGATAAATCTTTCAAAAGCTCCATTGACACTGGGGTATGTCAATAATTCAACGTATTAGTTGGATGCAAATACTGCACAATAAGGTATGGAAAGAAAACTGTAATTGGGAATGCCAGGGTGAAGGGGGCTCTATCTTCTGACTGAGTCCATTGTTGAGCTCCGGGCTGAACCTCCGACCCTTTACTTTGGAGGGACACAATAGGCTTTGATATGAGATGGTGGGAAACGGGCTTCGAAGCTCATTTCACATTCAGCAGCAATTCATCAGCTTGGCTGGGACTTCTAGCAGCTTTAATGACCAATGCAATTGATGGTTAAATCAATTTGTGACGGTGACAGCATGGCTGGCCCCTAGACTGTAACAATCCGGGATTACAACAGGCAGAAAGGGCCCCGTTATTCAGACGTGCGCGGCTTACGCTGGGCTCAGAGTGGGAACAACGGTGAGACAAAGTCTCACCAAAACGCCGCCTGGAGAACGTACACGTCCTCTCCGGTTTGCGACACACAACCTTCTTTGTGCTGCAGTTGGTCGCTACAATTAAAATAAATGAATAAGTGAGCAGCACGACTAATAAAAATATACAGTGAGGCGCAGGAGACCACGATACCTAACGATAACCTCAGGGAGAGTGGCGACCCAGAAAGAATTCCCTCTGGAGATGAAGTGGGTGGTCTGTCCCCCCTCCACCCTCAACCCCAAACCATTTTGCCACTTGCCCCCATGGTAAAACCCAGCCTTGTCTGGATTATGTTTGGCAAAGGAGGGGCACAGGCAGGGGGGATGGGGGCCAGAAGGGTCTCTGCGAGAGCGACAAGGAAGAACTGCGCCCTCTCCTGTCACTGAATAAAACTGCACCTGGAACACGCCGCGGCTGTTTCTGGGTTTGCGTGGCGACAGCTACCTCTCGCACCAAACGGGCAGCACGGGGAAAGACAACCGAAGAGCACTGTGGTGCTCTTGCGCTTGATAATTATGTTATGGGGGATTCAGTTGCTCTGGGCAAGGCACAACTGCTTGGCTGACAGCAAGAGAAAATGCACTTTGAAATCACCTCAGCTCTCCCTCCTCCTGCGTTTTGATGGTGTAATGTGAGATTTGCATTCAAAAGTTAAGGTGTGTGTTAGGAGCAGACTGAATTTCTAGAAAACATGTGACTACGATTGTGCTTTTCAGCATAACATTTTAAATATTAAATATTTAAATATTAAACTGAGTGGTTAAAATTATGAAGCATAGGTATGCATCTGTGTTTCAGTGTAGATGTGACCACATTTATTCTGTTTACGTTAGATTACATTTAAAATCACAGAAAGATGCCAGATGATTCAGTGAAAAGCTATGTTCTCTCTGTCATGTTAATTGCATTAATTTATTGAGCTCAAACACAACAGCTATGAAATTAATACATTATGTCGTGTCTCTAACTAAGCACATATTTGTTTAAAAAATCAATAAAGTATGTAGTCAGAGACTCAGCATACCTAAAATTTTATATGAGTAGGCAATATGAGTATTGTGAGCACCACAAAAGATGCTAATCAATAACCTGTAAATTAAATAGTAATGAATTACAAGTCTGTCTTTGTGGTTAGGATTGATCCACCCCTTTCTGCATAAACCAAAGAAATGTGCTGAAAGAACTCAGGGGAAAAAAAGAGAAAATGTGACTCCCAGTCCACTGACCTGTTTACATAAATCCTTTCATTCACTTTCTGAGTAGAATTTACAATTAATAACAAATTCTGGCATCTCCCTTGCAAATATTCTGGTTGCAAAAGAAAGAGCTGTTTGGCTCCCTGAAGTGTGTGAATCGATTGGTTGATGTTAATACCTGAGAATTTGTATCCTGAAATAAAGTGCCACGTCTTGGAAATGTAAACAGGTTCAGGGTTTTTTTTCTAAAGTATCTGTCCAAATATTGAAAAAATATTATTGCAAACAGTTGAGAGGTCTGGCACCAGGTCCAAATCCTGACAGGGGAGGAGGGGGGGGAAAAAAAAAAAAATCCCCTGGTTTCTATGGTAACAGCGCCGGTAGAAATAGCTGTGTGAGCATACTGAACATGCATAAAAGCCTTCCCAAGGGAGGTCAGGGGATTTGAAGAAAGAATAAAAAAAAGATGGCAGCTTCTGCAGAAAGCACTGAGACATGTTATGCTGAATAAGTGTTTCACGTTTGCAATGTGATCAATAGCAAACAGTTGTTCCTGAGAGAATATTCACAAAATGTGTAATATCTATCCTCTTATACCTCAGCTGCACGTTTGTTCATGCTCGTTGTAATACGAGACATGTGAGAGATGCAAATTTGTTTCTGCACACGTGTGCATAGAAATTGGTGCAAGAATAAATAATACATTGTCCTACACAATGGAAACGTAACGCGAGACTATAAAAGACTCTTGATATATGTGTTGTTGTATATAATGCGTGGCGTATGGATTACTTTGCTGTATCAGATTTATGAACTACATCTGTGCACATCTAAATATAAAATATAACACCAGTTTGAAATACTTGACACACTGACGATGGCAATTCATTGTTTGGAGCTAAAAATGTCCGCTAGCCCTTTATTTTCATCTGCTTCAGCCCTGTTGGTTCAGTGTTGGTTGCTATAAGCTCACTCAATGGGGGATGGATTGGCACACTGAAAATATGGTGGAGGCTCCCGTGCAGAGGACGAGCTGTTGCTGCAAGCGAAACTCCCTCAGCCATAAAGCAGGGAAGGGGGAGAATTCCCAGTGACAGCTGAAAGCTTCATTTTTGTGAGCAGGGACGCAAACCACTGTTGTGCTGTGCACTCTGTGGAGCAGTTTCGGGAAACTGTGCATTGTTCTCATGGATTTTTCAAACCAGCACAATGAGCTAAAATTATCAAAGCTTGCTGGATTACCTTCAGGGGTAAGAGAGCGCGGATGCTTATCCAGAAAAGACCGCTGGTGGAAGCAAAGAGGATCTACACCCATTGGTGTGCCTTTACAATTCAAAAGAAACAGCACATTATCTGGTACCAACATTTGCAGAGACAGAAGCGACACATAATTGCCTTCCTCTTTCAGTCCCCTTCTCTCCATCTCCCCCATGACACACACCCCTCCCCCCATGCCCCAAACCAGCTGTCAAATGGGGCTCCAGGAGCAGGAATTGTCAGCCATCCTCCCTCCTTCCCTGCACGTGGAAACCACTACTATTCACTACTTGGGTGTGGAATGGGCACATATCCAGCCAGGCCCTTCCCTTGGGGACATCCTCAGCACACTTGTCAACAAAAAAGACAAAGGACACCCTCCAGCCACCCTCCAGGCTGCCAACACAGGCTGAGCCTGTCTGACGTAGAGCCAGTACGCTGCTCCATAAAGCAGCAGAATTTCATAGAATCATAGAATCATCAAGTCCAACCTCAAGATCATCAAGTCCAACCACCCTACAACCCTGAACCACTAAACCATCTCCTGAAACACCATGTCCACCTGTTTTTTAATGCCACCAGGGATGGTACCTCCACCACCTCTCTGGGCAGCCTGTTCCAAGGCCTCACCACTCTTTCTGGGAAGAGTTTGCAAAAGATTTGTAAAAAGGGAACATGCACAAAGGAATGGGAACTCCAGTGAGCTCTCTGCCTTGTTTGGAAAAATCACAGAGATGGCCATGGTGGCCCTTTTGGAAATCTGAGGCAGCACCACTGTCTCTTTCAGAGTGACAGTGCATTTTCAGGGAGATATTTTAATGGGGAAAAATAGAAAGATAATCTTAAAATAATCATACTTCATCCACTTTCCTAAACTTCTTCAAGCCAAAAGCACCTTGTTAGTTGTTAATTTTCCTTAATTAGATCTCAGGTTAACATTTGCCTGAAACAAACAACCTGAAATGAAGTGGTCTTTGCACTTCTCAAAGTTAATACTTCTATCTACCCTTGAAAATCCCCTTAGATCTCACCAGACTAGCATCTAATTAACAAATATCATTGTTATTGCCAGAGATGGGGGTGTTTGGACTGGGAAAGGGGATGGGTGGAACTAAACAGAGGAAACTCCAAAATACACAAACCGTTAAAAAAGTAAAGTCAAAGTGTGATCCAGTTAAAGCAGACAGCTTTCTAGAGTAGGTTAGTGAGGAACTCAATGCTGGGCTTTCCTGCACCGGTGTGACCAGCTCTAAAAGTATGAAGCTGTAGTAATCTTAACCCAGGACCTGGGTATCCTGCTATCGAAAGATGTTTCACCTGCCATCTGGAACTGGACAGGCACCAATCCAATAATTTTTGATTGTGTCTGCAATGACTTAGACCCCAGCTGCTGAATCTTAACCTATATTCATGAACACATATCTTGCCCCTCTTTCACTGCTTACCAAACCTATTATTTTGTCACCTGCCATATGAGCCCTTTCATTTGCAATTCAGGAACCTTTATACCAAAACTCCTGTCTTCATTCTGCATGCTAACTTGCCCTCTTGTTTGAATTTGCTGTGTAATATCTCTGCTTTCCTACTCAGCAAGCTGTGTGAGGGAGAAAACCTCCATTTGCTGTAAGTATTTAATGGTACAATTTCACCAATTTAGTCTCTTCATGGTGTGTCCCCACCAACACCACCATTTGCTGGTGGGTTTTAACATCTCCTTGACAACCTTAGCAGTACTTTCCAGTTTAGAGGCTAGGTTTGCCGATACAGACGCAACGTTAGTGTGTTTTTGAACTGGTGGATCAATATGGATGATTTTAGTATAAATGATTGCCAAAGACACAATGACTACATAACAATCAAAGATGCATCTGTGGGAAATCCAAACATCCGTGGTACTCTTCGTTCAGTTTATTGCCCAAGTTTTATATTGTGGAGGTTGACTGATTTTGCCTGTAGCCAAGCTTAAAGCTAGTTCAGAAATCATTACACTACACTGTAAAAATAATAAATAATAAAATAAATATCAAATAAATTCTGACTGTAGATTGAACATGTCTTAAATCAGCCTGAAGTAAAATTTTTGAACAGAGAATATAATTCAAAATGTGCATAAATTATAGTGGGCTAAGAGCTGCCTGATTGAGTTACAGTTCTTTGTTTTTATCAGCCTTACGTGTAGACAGGCATACACTTCTGCCTTACAGAAATCACAGAGCTCTCTGTTGCTATCCCTTTACAGTCTTAGGAACTCATTCAACTACAGAAAATTTACACATATTTGCAATGTCCCCATGTGTGGCAACCTGACTGCCCACTTGTGCTGGACACCCACCTACTTTACCTGGTAGAGATGTTGGAGATGCTCGCTCTTTTGTCAGAGCGGCTGCAAGTGTGGGATAAACTCAAAGCCAGGCATTAGGACAGTGGTGATTCACTGAGCTTAAGTCAAACAGAAATACCTGTGTGTAGAAGGTGCACCACATTAAACAGTTTCTTGTCAGACTCACAATCCCATCTGAAAACTCACACTTGGCTACTGAATAATCCTATTTATAAGTAAATAGAATAATAGAATCATTCATGTTGGAAAAAAACCCTTGGGATCATTGAGTCCAACCATCAGTCCTACCCTACAAGTTCACTTCTAAGCCATATCTAACCCCAACATATATCCAAGCATCTTTTAAACTCATCCAGGGATGGTATTAGTACCAGGAAGCAAACATACTGGCCTGGTGTATTTTATATAATCCATAGCAGTTCTGGAGTTATGGGCAGCTGAATCACTTGTATCAGCTGTCTCTAAACAGCTCATATTACAGCTGAGGTCAAATGGTCTTTGAAAACCTCTTTTAAACCCTCTACAACTACCAGCAAGGAGGTTGTAGAGAGATGGGTGTTGGCCTCTTCTCCTACGTGAATAATGACAGGATGACAGGAAAAGGTCTGAAGTTGCAGCAGAAGAAGTTTAGATTAGATATTAAGGAGAAACTCTTACTTAGAGAGTGATCAGGACTGGAACTGCCTGCTCAGGGAGGTGGTTGAATTATCATCCCTGGAGGAAATGTGTAGACATGGTGCTTCAGGACCTGCTCTAGTGGCAGAGATCGTATGGGGTTTATTTTGTGTTTTATCTGGTTGAGTGTGTTTGGTGCTAGTGTTTGATCAGGGTTTTGGTTTTCGTTTGTATATTTGGATTCAGTGATCACGGAGGTCCTTTCCAACCAGGAATATTCTGAGAAAACTGTATCAAGGATAAGTTCCACAGCAAGGTACTTACATTATCACTGGGAGTGTGATAGTCAAAAATGCAATAGTTGAAAAAGGTCCAGGTCCTGAAAATTACTTTATTCCTACACACAATCAATAAGAATATAGAACCAAAAGTGCTTTAGGGACACTTAGGTCATTCTGTGCTCTTAATGAAACCAAAGCCTATGAGGCTTGAACCTGGTGTAGCACACTCAGTATTAGTTGTCACTGCAGTGAATATGCAGCTAATACCACGTCCATTTCTTTCTTGGGTATTAATATAACAGCACTATAAATCTGGTGTCACAAGAACATTATCTCAAATAGACATTAAGCATGTACTACTCTAGAGTTGAGACCACAAGCCTAAAATGTCAAAGACTGTGGAAACTGCATAAGCTCAATCTATTCATAGGATCATAGGATCATAGGATGTTAGGGGTTCGAAGGGACCCAAGAGATCATAGAGTCCAACCCCCCTGCCAGAGCAGGACAAAACTATCTAACACAGATCACAGAGGAACGCATCCAGGCGGGCCTTGAAAGTCCCCAGAGAAGGAGACTCCACGACCTCCCTGGGGAGTCTGTTCCAGTGCTCTGTGACCCTCACAGTAAAGAAGTTCCCCCTTGTGTTGAGGCGGAACCTCCTCTGCTGCAACTTACACCCATTGCTCCTTGTCCTATCACAGGGAGCAAGTGAAAAGAGCCTGTCCCCCCACTCCTGGCCAGCCTTCAGATACTTATAAACATTTATCAAATCTCCCCTAAGTCTTCTCCAGACTAAAAAGCCCCAAGTCCCTCAGCCTCTCCTCATAAGCCATGCCCTCCTGTCCCCTAATCATCCTCGTAGCCCTCCGCTGGACCCTCTCCAGCAGATCC
>VXBP01007895.1:482228-504605 GCA_013400115.1 Rhinopomastus cyanomelas | reverse complement strand
CTGACTACTTCCCTATAGTTCTCCCAAGTGACCAATCCCTTCTTCCATGAATTGTAAGATTCCCTCTTGCCTGAGATTACCTTCAGGAGCTCCTTATTCAACCATGCAGGTCTCCTAGCACATCTACCTGATTTTTTATTCAGGAGAATGCACCTAGCTTGAGCTTGGAGGAAGTGGTCTTTAAAAATTAGCCAACTTTCTTGAGCTCCTTTCCCCTCCAGAGCCTTAGCCCATGGGACTTCTGCAAGCATGTCCCTGAAGAGCACAAAGTTAGCTCTGCAGAAGTCCAGGGTCACAATTCTACTTGTTGTTCTCATTCCACCCTTTAGGATACTAAATTCCACCATATCATGATCACTGTCCCCAAGGCTGTTCCCGACCTTAATGTCCTCAACTAGTCCCTCTTTATTAGTTAATACAAGGTCCAACCTGAGCAATTTACTGGAACAAAAATAACAGTTTGCCCATGATGAACCTGTTCAAAATACTAATAGAACAAGTATCATGTCCCCAGTATAAACGTGACCAGAAATGTTTACGCAGACTTCCAAACAGCAAGACACAATCTTACTGACAGATTCAAGTGCAACAGCAAAGAGTGAATCCACAGAATACTTTAGAAAACTTTAGGAACAGGACTAAATTTTTCTTTGAATTCTCATCAACTACAGATATACCGGAAATGGCATATTATGGGGTATTTAAGGCTTTTCCATGAAAAGGGTTGTTATTCCAGGCCATATTCTGATACTCCAAATTTGAATACTGAAAAACCGAAAACTCTTTGAAGACCAAAAATTCAGTCTTTTCAAGTAGCCAGGCTGAATTCAACACACAGACAGTACAATAGACCAAAAGTGGCATGAAAATCCGTGTTCATTCTACTTACAAGAGTTTTAAGATTAATTCTGCCCCACCAAAGTCTTAGGAAGTCATCCAAGAAAATTAAAATATGCTCTATGGGGCTACTTGGGAAGACTCTGCTCAGCACAAGTGAAGCTGTGGTGATTTGGTTCTTTGTGTAAGTCTGAAAAATAGTAGTGGCTATAAAGCAATGACATTTCTATGGTGAGAATTACATGCTGGTTTTGTTACATGCAGTTTCTCGTGGTGGCTAAGTAAATAAAAGGTTTACTTTGCATATGATCATTAGAAATTGCAAATCTAAGGTCATAAACCCAAGCCCTAACGATTCCAGCTTTGCATTAGCAGAAAATAGCATTTAATTAGCTGTGAATATTGGCAGAAAAGAAAAACAGAGCCCAGGAGTCCTAATGACAGCTTCTGTGCACCAGTCATTAGATTATACTGAAAAGCACAACAGGACGAAAATTTTGTTGTATGAATGCCCAGATAAATATTTCAGTATTACACAGCCATTCCAGTGCTCTGCAGTCTATGGTTATAGGCTTATGCCAGCCTTTAAAAGATTATAGGCTGTATTTTAGACTAACGGATCCCTGTTATTTTTATTACTGCAGGCTTTACTGATGTGTTTTGGAAGGTGATATTCTCCTCCTCAGACTATACGGGCTCCCATGTTTGGTATGCTTTTGTGCAATACATACAAACATGTGGATGTGGTACTAGGGAACATGGTCTAGTGCACATGGTGGCATTGGGTTGAAGGTTGGACTTGATGATCTTGGAGATCTCTTCCAACCTTAATGATTGTATGATTCCATGAATTTTGCTCTGTGACAGGATCCAGGCTGGTTAGTGGAATTTCCTGCATGACTCAGTTGAGACACCAGCAAGTGCATGAAGTTGATAGCCATCAGGCAATAACTAATGGCTGTGATAAATGGATTTCTGATTTCATGTCAGACTGGGCAATCAAAAGTCCCTGAGGCCAATGAAGGTCTAAAAGTATCCAACATAGGTTGGAGTAGCAGAGGTGTGAGTAGGTGTGCTCCATGAACATGCATGAAATCAGGTCAAAGAAGTTTTCCCAGAGGCTCTGAGCTGCAGCAGCTTCTTTTACTGTTGGTGCCATGGACGGACCTAGGTGAGGAGCTTCCCAGGAAAGCAGAGCCATCCTTGTGCCACCCTTGCAGCTCTTTGTGGAGAGATTTAGGGGCCCTGCAAGCTGTGTCCTGCTGAGGACATTGCAGGGGCAAAAGAGCTGGGGGCAATGGCCATGATGGAGCAGTCTTTTCTATGGCAGCAGAGTTGTTAGTTTGCCTCACCCCTGCCAAAGCTTTTATGACTGACTGATGTGCCATGGGAGGATCCTGTGCTTTTCCATAGACACTTAAAATAAATTTAGTCAGGCAAGAGCCTATCTTTCCATGAAACTCAGCGCCCCGCATCACATATGACAGAAATCATGCAATTTCTGATTAAATTCTGATTAAACCAGTTCTGATTAAATCTCATGAGCTCCAGAAAGATTCAACTACACTAATGCCACTCTGTCCTAATTGTCTGGTGAGCACACACACACCAATCTGAAGGACAAAGATGAAATAAGGACTCTTATTTTACTTTCATAAAATGGAGAAAGTTGAAAATAGCAATGATTAACCCACAGTATCAAAAAGAAATGTTTTCTTTGCATAACAATCCTCTGGCACTTGTAGCTCCAGAAGGCTATCACCATGAACTTTCTTGCTCTCATATGATTGTGAAGCGCTTTCAGATGCTGAAGATAGGCTAAGTAGCGGTCAAGAGGAACATGTGGATCTTCCTTATGAAGTGATCTGGGCAAAAATGAAAAAGAGGACTTTCTTTCCTCTGTAATGAGAAGGCAAAGAAGTAAAGCTTAGAGAAAATCACCAGAAAACAAGGTGTCAGGTCTTCTCTAGTCCTTCTTCTAGTGGTCCACATTTGCTACGCTCCTCCATTCTTAACCCGTGAAGTAATTTCAAGTGCTTTCAGATGGGGTGTTAACATACTGCTTTTTCCTTTGCCTGGTTTCCACGAGGTCTGCCTGCTTGGAAAGTTTCACCAGCAGAATCAGCTGGAAAATAAGCAGACAAATAAGAGAGAACATGAAGAAATAGCCATCTGGGTCATATTTCCTACAGTAATCTTAGTAAAGTCTGACTAAGTCAAGCACACCTCACAGATCCACATTAGTTTGGGAACTAGCTCAAGTTTTGAAACTTTTATGCAGAGGCTTCCACACATACCCTTCTCACAAAACAGTTCCAAATGATCTGTTAGTTCCTTATTGCTATTGCTATATATGCAAGCATTCCTTCTGAGGTGGTTTGATGTCCTTCCTTATAGAAGAGACACCAAAGCATGGTTGTGAATCTCAGCAACCGTTCACCAAGCTCACACACATGTAGCATGGTGTCCAAAAGAGTTTTGAATTACTTTGTTCTGCCAAAAAATGAAAATAGTTGAGTACATTTGCTGGAAAGAAAAATATCCTCTACTCCAGGGGTCCTCAAACTTTTTAAACAGGGGGCCGGTTCACTGTCCCTCAGACACTGTCGGGGGCCGGGCTATAGTTTGGAAAAAAATGAACTAATTCCTATGCACACTGCACGTATTTTTTTTGCAGTAGTGCACAAAAAACAGGAAAAAGAATGCAGTATTTAAAATGAAGAACAGTTGTAACCAACAAAAACAAATAATATTTCAATGTGGACTACAGGCCTGCTTTTGGCTAATGAAATGGTCAATGTCAGGTTCCCTATTTGTCACTGCTAGTCATAGCAAGTGTTCATTAGTTAGTCTGGATCGGATTGGAGATTTCAGTTGTTTCATTGGGGAAAAAGTCTGCTCACAGACACAGGTGCTGCCAAAGATGGTTGTGATTTTGAGTGCATGGTTCCTGAGATTATGATGTGTCTCTGAGGGGAGAGATGCATAGACATTAGTAAGGCTGCTTGACTTGAATGCATCTTTCAGCGAGTCACAAGTCTGTAGTTCAGCCAATTCCGTTTGGTAAATCGGATCAACAGTTTCAACGCCAACAGAAAATGGGTTCCGGAAAAGCTGTTCATGGAGACGAAGCTCTTTATATCTAATTTGAAACTCCTTTTGCCACACTTCTAGTACATCCATACATGTTTTGTTTGGGAAAGCAACTGCTGGCTTTTCTGCAGACAGGTTTTGAGTTGTGGGGATATGGCAGAAGTTTTCCTCCTTGACTTGGTTAATGAGCAGGTCTAATTTGACTTGAAATGCTCTCACATGTGAACACATATCACAGATGAGCTTCCCCTTTCCTTGAAGTTGGACATTGAAATTGTTGAGTAGCTCTGTTACATCTGTCAGAAACGCAAGGTGCCATTGCCATTCTGCATCTTTGAGCTCTGGTACTTCTTTGTTTTTAGCATAAAATCATAAACCGGTGGAAGTAAGTCATAAAATCGTTTAAAAACTCTCCCTCGATTCAGCCAACGGACTTCTGTGTGGTACAGAATATCTTCACAGGCAACATTTAGCTCAGACAGAAATACCTGAAACTGTCTGTGGTTTAGTGCATGAGCTCTAATGAAGTTAACACAAGAAACCACAATTTTTGTGACAGAGTCCAGCTTCAGTGATTTACAACACAGTGCTTGTTGGTGGATAATGCAGTCTATGGCTATTGGATGTGAATGGTCGCGTTTGTCCATCTCTTTGTTACTGCGTGCAACCACTCCTTTCAAGTACCCCACCATGCTAGGAGCACCATCAGTTGTCACACTGAATAGTTTACCCCAGTCCAGCTCCAAATCATTCATAGTTTGGCAAACGTTCTCATAGATATCCTCTCCTGTAGTTGCTCCTTTGATGCTTTTCAGTGCAGCAAGCTCCTTTGTGGCTTCGAAAGAATCATTTGTCCCACGAATGAAAATCAGAAGTTGCGCAGAATCACAAACATCATTGCTTTTGTCGAGTGCCAATGACAAATGGCAAAGTTTTTTTGAGGAGTTTTGCAACTGCAGATTCAAATTTTCCCCCATTTCTTCAATCCTTCTTGTAATTGTAGGTCCTGAAAGACTCACTGTACTAAATACATCTGCCTTCTCCTGACACATCTCTTTGGCAACAGAAAGGCGGCATTCTTTAACAAATTCTCCCTCTATGAATGCTCTGCTGGTGCGCCCTATGAGCTTGGCAACTTGGTAGCTTGCTGGAAGTGATGATATATTGAGCTGCTTTTGCTTCACAAAAGTATTTTGCTGAGTTGCCAATCCATGTTTCAGTCTTAATATTTTATCTTTTCTCACTTGTCCGACCAAAGAATCATATTTATCTTTATGTTGAGTTTCGTAGTGTGGATGCAAATTGTATTCCTTGAACACAGACACTGAATTCTGGCATGAGACAAACAGCTCTTTCTTTGTAGTCCGTGAAAAAATAATCAGAAGACCACTTGTTTTGGAATACCCTGCACTCAGTTTTTCTTTTTTTTGACATGATGGTGCATGCGCTTCCCACTGGTGCTGGCTGGTTTGTGCTGCCTAGCTTGTCCTGCCTGGGAGGCGGAGGGAGGGAGGGAGAGACGAGGGAGCCGCCCACCTCGCTGGTGCCACCTGCGCAGTCAGCAGGAAGTCATCTGTGGCTGCTCGGTTTCCCCCTCCGCAACCCCTGGACGGGTGGGTGGGCGCAGGAGGGTTCTGTAAATACCGGCGGACCGCATTGGAAACCCTCGGGGGATGTATCCGGCCCGCGGGCTGGGGTTTGAGGACCCCTGCTCTACTCTCTAGTTATTGCAGAGCATCTTTGAAAAAGCATGCCCTCAGCAAGATGACTTGCCTGCCATCGGCATGAAACAATTCACAGCACATTGGAAAAAAAGCATACTGAATGCAAGAAAGAGACAAGAGACAAGACCAATCAAGAATGTGGTAGATGTGATTCTGAAACAGTAATAACCTTAAGACAGAAACAGATTTAATCTTTAGCAGTGGGCTTGGTACAGTTAGGTTGATGGTTGGACTCAATGACCTTAAGGGTTGAATGTTTCTATGAAACCTGAATGTTTCTACGATTGAGTACACCCTCAGTAAGTTTGCACATGACACCAAGCTGGATGGGTGTGTCAATCTGATAGACTCTGCAGAGGGATCCGCCTGAAAAGAGGTTGGAGTCAGGAGGTGTTCAGCTTCTTCTCCCTGTTGGCAAGCAATAGGACTAGAGGAAATGGCTACAAGCTGTGCCAGGGGAGGTTTAGGCTGGATATTAGGAAGAATTACTTAATCTAAGGGGTTACTAAATATTGGAACAGGCTGCCTAGGGCAGTGGTAGAATCACCATGCCTGGAGAGATTTAAACAACGTGTGGATCTGGTGCTTAGGGAGATGGTTATGGACCTGTCAGTGCTGGGTTGAAGGTCGGACTCGATGATCTCAAAAGGCTCTTCCAGCCAAAGATATTCTGCGATTCTGTGAAATCGGGCATGCCTGTTGTGTTTATAACAAATGATAGATAACAGCTGTAGCCAAGGTTTGGACTATATCATATATGTTATTAAAACCCCATATGGCATGTTGATCCACTATGAAAACTACATATAGAGGTGGTTTCTTGTTGGTGGTTTGTACACTAGCAAGTTGTTAATTTACTTGAACATCTTCCATCGTGTTCAGAACAAGGTGTTTCTAACAATCTCCTATTAGTAATTCTTTCGTCATTATGATATTTGACTTAAAAAGTAGCTCAGTACAGCTAAAATAAGGTAATTTATCAAGATGTACTACTTGTTTGTTTTAAGGTAGGTGATTCTGACCATCTGCTAAACATCATCAATACCTCATACTGGAAAGTTCTTGGAAATTTTTGCTGACTGGCCAATGTCAGTCCCAACTTAAAGCTGTATCAGACATGCTACTGTTCTGAGGTAATGTGGTAACAAATACACTGAATAAGTAATAAAGAAGTAATGTTGTTCTATTTTCATCAATGCCAGTGGAATCTGCTTTGAGGGTTTGGACAAGAAAACGTGCATTTCCAGCTCATGAAGTGAGGAAGATGCAAGCTGCCTGACCAGTATTTATGATCATGAGCCTGTCCTTTACACAGAAAGTTCATGGTGCTCTGGGGATGAAACCAAGAAAAGTTTATAGATCAGCAACTTGTCAGCCTCAAACTCCAGCTGAAATTAAATGCAGATAAAACAAATAGAATGTTTTAAAGAAATTGAAATACCTAGTGCTGGAATTTCCTGGCAATATAGAGCTGGATTTATTTCAAGCTCTCTGGACATGGAAAAAAAAAAAAATGAGCTCATACTCCCCACATGGGAACTGTGATGTTGGTAAGGAAAGAAAACAGACTTGTAGTCCCCATTCTGTGGCAACTGCATGACAGAGGAAATAGTTCCAAGAAGAAAAGCTGCCCAGCCACGGTTTGAAGGATAGCAAAGGCAAGAGTCCATACACAGGATACAGAATGGATCAGGCTTTCAGGAAATGCTGAGGAGGAGGAAGGGAGAAAATTAAACCCTGCTTGCCCTGCTCTGTGTAGTTTTCTAGTATAGAGGCTCGATGATATGCTCTACTGAGTCTAGTGAGCAGTGAGGGGTCAGTGGGAAAAAACACTAGAACAGGGAAATATCAGGTCCATGACTGCAGCAAGGCATTATCAGAGAGAATCAGAGCAGGGACTGAAGGGACTAAATTCCTGGTATCTCACATGCAAGACTCAAAACTAGTAGATGCTTTTTGCTTTAACCTCTGCTGTGCAGTTTCTCCATCTGTTTTACAGATGGTCTTCTCACAGGATGTGTCTGACACAGACTCTTACATCTGACCTCCAGTGTGTTTTTAAGGTGAATCTCCCAGTTACTCCCCCCTTACCATTCTTCAGTTTTCTTTCCTGAGCCCTTCTGGTTGGATTTCTTTGGGTGTGATTAAACTGGAGGTTGTTCTGCAGGCACCAGAATCCAAATCACTCCATCAGCTCATAGGTGTTCAAAATTACTGGGATGCAGTAAAACCCCTGTGTGTGAGCATCAGACCCTCAGCACTCCCTCTTCCTTGTAGCAGGGACCCATCACTCACTAACATACACAGGGAATTTTGCAAAATGCAGCAGTGATTGAGCAAGAGTAAACTGCCCTGGAGGAAATGATCCCCTTTTACCTCAAAGCAAGGTTTGTATGGTGCAGGGTAAAAGCATCACGTATCAGACAATAAAACAAACAGAAGGGCTGCATATCTGTTCCTTAAATGGGCAACTCACACTTTCTGTGCACTGTCTGAGGTGGGTGTCTTGGAGAGAAATCATATACATTCATGTAACTGAAGACTGCCTTGAGGTCAAATAAAAGTTGCACAGACCACCTTAATTCTGGCATTTCCTCAGTCTCAAATGTTTGGCTTTATAACCTTAAAAATGTTCTTTTAACATAGTTTTTGTATGTGTAATAAATTATATGCCCTTCTCTCTTTCTGTGCTCTTCTCACCAGTAATGCTGTTGGACTCAGATCCTTCATTACAAAAACAAATATTGGAAATTATTGCTGTTGTTATTGAAACCAGATGTACTGCTCTCTGTGGCATTTATTTGTATAGTGTCAGACTCTGGCACATGCAATTTCAGGGTAGTTACTGAATAAAAATGTGCACTATAACTGACAGGGAAATGTAAGTTCTGGACAGGCCTTAGAATCTGTCCCTTTTCAGGAAAGTTTATAATTTGCATTTCACATGCAAGTGACAGGGCAAACAAAATGACAAAATCGCATGCATCACATTTGCATCAGTACGAAGAAATGTGTACATGCCCCTGCTTTAGAGGTCTAACTTTTAGACATCAGGTAGTAGGTGATGATGGAGCTGGGCTATTCTCAGTGTCATGCAGTGATAGGACGAGGGGCAATGGTTCTAAGTTGGAACACAGAAGGTTCCACATCAACCTGAGAAGGAACATCTTCACAGTGAGGGTGATGGAGCACTGGAACAGGCTGCCAAGGGTGGTTGTGGAGTCTCCTTCACTGGAGATGTTCAAGACCCACCTGGATGTGTTCATGTGTGACTTGGTCTAGGTGATCCTGCTGTGTCAGGGGGATTGGACTAGATGATCTTTCGAGGTCCCTTCCGGTCTGTAATGATTCTATGATTCTATGATAAACATCCCATCTTGTCTTTTCTGTGCTCTCATTGCTCGTCCTGGCCTCATCCCAGAAAATAAGCTGATGGACTGTAGTAGAAAGTGCTGCATGGGGAAAAAATGCAGGGAACAAGCCAAGTGCCTGTTGAAGACAACCTAGGTTCATGCAGACCAGGAAATAAGTCTTCCCCAGTTTTTCCTTGGAAGGAAGATGCCAGAACACGGGGTACAGATCTCTGGAGAAAGCCCAGAACAGGAAAAGCCTAACTATTTAAATGAAAATGGCGGAATGGTCAGCAGTGCTTTTTAAGGTGGATTAAATTTACTACTTGAAACAAAATTAATTGGAGATAATCATTAACAAAAGCTTGAAGTACTATTACAACTCTGCATTTAACTACTTGAAATCTAGGGAATCCCAGAACTAAGTAGTGTACACTGATATTAATTCAGACCTTTTATTAACTCATTTTAGTCTGGCTTTTAAGTGCTTGATCACATCACAATTTTCTTGTGCGATCCCTGCTTGAGCTCATGCACATTGTGGGTCACGTTCTAAGCATGAATCAGGGCTGTGCTGTTACTCAGGCCTTGTTAAAGGATGGATTTGCAGAAATACTGAGCACTCACAGCTGTGACAGCAGCCCGTGCCCAGGATGTTCATCACAAAAAGCTGAACACTTTGTAAATTAGTCCATGGGCTTTGCACATCATATGACTAGCCTTGTGCAGTTTGAATCTGAGGTCACCTAGATGACATATCTCACAAATCTCTATACTAGCATGCTTTCGTCTCAGAGTGCTGTCAAGAAAATCAATTTATTAGCAGTTGTATCTCCCTTATGCACTGTAGTAAAAACAGTGTGGTTAAGCCAGCTGAAAGACTAAACGCTCACAGAAAGGCAGATGCAGAGTAATACAATTCCTTGCTTTGTGTGAAGAGCAAAAAAACCTGTTTAGTGAGAGTTTGTGTAGCTTTAATGCTTCTCTCTACAGTTGCCAAGCTCATGCAGAGCACACTCAGGCACTAAAAAATCTTTTGGTCTAAATAAAAAATCTGCATGGGATAGGCTGAAAAAAAGCCTTATATATATATATGTATAAGATATTAAAGATACATATATTTATCTTTTCAGTTAATTTATGCTAACCATTCTGACAAAATTATTCTCAGCTTCATTATTCCTGAATACTTGCTGGTCATTTCTAACAGACTCTGCTGCTTCTGGCCAGTCTAATGAGAAAATTCAGTTGATCCACTGACCAGCCTCCCACATTGTCCCATAACAGCAGTGCTCATTGCCTGCCTCACAGCACTTGCCTTATTTTGTCTTACATGTCATTCAGGAGAGCAAGGGCAACCTATTGATTGACTGATTTAATTTCCATTCTCCTGACATTCCTTGGGTTTCTTGCACCAAAGATCAGACACCCCTCCCCACCCCAGAAAGCAATTCGGAATTTTCGTGAGACTTCAGAGAGAGACGAGCTCAAAACAGCATGGACTTTTATTGGCAAGCTAATCCCTGAATACTTCTGACAAGTCTAAGCGGTGGCAACGTCTGAAGCAGGGAAGAACGAACAGTTATTTATTAAAGATAAATGCAACCCTTGTGGCCATTTCAAAAGCATTTTATGGTAACCTAGAATGTCCAGCTGTGGGAGAGTTTCAAAGAAGAAGAAAAAGAAGATTTTTGAATGCAACTGTAAGGCAAATGTGCTGCAATGGTTTATAAGGCTTATGATTGTACTGTGATGAACCAGATTTATGCTGCATTTATAATATATGGCCTAAAGTCAGAGTATAAGGGGAATCCTTGTAATAAAACACAGTGATTTATTTTTGGCTCTTTTTTTTTGTAATATTGCAAAAGGATACTATTTTTACTGGAGTATGCAACTATGCCAATGGAAAATAGTAGGAAGAAGAAAAAAATATATTGTCTGACACTGGTTACCATAGCAACAAGCTGAAGTTCAAGGAGAAGTGGAGAATCTGAATTCTGTGGCAAGGTAATGAATTTAGCATCTACAAGAACAGAAATGGATTTTCTGTCACAGCCTGTAAATCAGCTGGAGAAAACCAGCACACAGGAGATATTTCAGAATGCTTTATATCTGCTTCTAATATATGAAAAGTGTATCAGAATTAGCTCTCAGGGCTTTTGTCTTTCCAGTTCTTCACCATTTTCTCTTGATGTTTGCTGCTGAGACAGAGGCAAATGCCTGCCAGTCTTCTCAGGATTCCCCTGCAGTAGGCAGGCATCACCCTCCCCTGAGAAAGCTGCTCTAGCATAGGCCCTTTCACAATATCCCAGAGTTTCAAAGATCAGCCGGGAGCTGTATGAGTGCAGATGTACAAGTCAGTTTCTGAGATACTTCTCGCTATGATTTCTTACACAAACACATGATGCCAGTGAGCAAAGGGAGTGAACATGGAAACACTTGAGGATCCTAGATCAGTATCAAGAACAAGAACTGAGACACTGCCAGGGAAATAACTGTACGTGGCTCCAATTGTCTGTGAGAATTCAGGTGTCTCAAAGGGAGTTTAGGGGAATGAACAACTGGAGGTGTTTAAGGCCAGGATGGATGAGGTCTTGAACAACCAAGTCTAGTTGAGAGGCATCGCTCCCATGGCAGGGAGGTTGGAGCTACATGAAATCTGAGGTCATAGAATCATAGAATAATAGAATCATCATGGCTGGAAAGGACCTCCAGGGTCATTGAGTCCAGCCTTTTCTCCTAGTGTCTAACCTCTAGACCATATCCCCAAGCGCCGCGTCCACTCGTTCCTTAAACACCTCCAGGGATGGTGACATCACCACCTCCCTGGGTAATCCATTCCAGTATCTAATCACCCTCTCAGTAAAGAATTTCCTTCTAACATCCAATCTAAACCTCCCCTGACGCAACTTGAGGCCATTTCCCCTCATCCTATCATCACTAATTTGAGAGAAGAGACCAACACCAACCTTGCTACAACCTCCTTTAAGGTAGTTGTAGAGGGCAATAAGGTCCCCTCTCAGTCTTCCCTTCCAGCCTGAAGCATTCTATGATTCTGTGTCCATGCCTCAGCTAAATCTCTACTCCATTCCTAAACCTTCTCAGTCGCATTCTAATGGCCTGTTGCTCTCCAGAATGACCTTGTCCTTGACCACAATAATTACGTCTAAGTAATCAAATACGTGTCAAGGACAATTCCACAGGAAAATAGTGCCTCACAACAGTGGGATGCAGCTGACAACCAGCAAGCTTTCTCTACCTTTAAAAATAAATGAAAAAGTAAATAA
This sequence comes from Rhinopomastus cyanomelas, assembly GCA_013400115.1. Lineage (NCBI taxonomy): Eukaryota > Metazoa > Chordata > Aves > Bucerotiformes > Rhinopomastidae > Rhinopomastus > Rhinopomastus cyanomelas. The sequence goes on along the minus strand of VXBP01007895.1, from coordinate 492,311 downwards.
CTTCCCTTTCTACCTTGTATTCTGGAGCAGATGGAACACACCTTGGGGAAAGAGAAGAAAAAAGAAATAATCTTAAATAATGAAGAATTACAATAATACACTGCATTTAATTACCTGTGATAGGTAATTAAATTTCTCCATAGATTAAGATTCTCTGTAGATCACAGCCCTGTAGCCCAGATGTAATTCTTTCAAAGTCAGTATAAAATCACCATAAGCAGAGCATGCAATGATAAAAATAAAGTAGGAGAGGATAACGGACCAAAGAAAAGGTTATTTCTTATTTGGATGTCTTCTGCACAAGAAATGGAATGCTGTCCCTGTTACAGTAAAAGGTGCATATGGATGATCATTATTTCTTATTCTCTTTGACTACCAGCCATGGAACTGAATGGTAACTAAATGTGCAACAACAGTTCAGAAGTTCAACTGTTTCAGAGAATTTTGTGTAATTTGCTGATATTTGCTACTTGTCCAAATCTTCTTTCATTTGTAGAGCAAAAACATAACCGTGGGCAGCATAAATTTTCCTGCAGGTACCTTTGTAATTTTCTCTGAACAAAACCTTTTTTAAATAGTGCTATAAAACACCTATATTCTGAGCTATTTTTTAAGACTGTTATCACTTTTTTCATTTAGATGGCAAATTCTAGAGCCTAAGCCCACATTCAGCCACCTGAAAGGAAACAAAACACATGTTCCTTCTAACTCCAACATACCTTGTTCTGTTCCTCAAGATTCCTGTTGCACTGCAGTTGCAAAAATGTTGGGCCAGAGTTCCATTCAAATACACCTTCCAAGTCATGTCCAATCAGTCAGTGACAATGTTAGACTCATACTTAACTTTTGCGGGTCTTGAGATTAAACCAAAGTAGCTTCAAGCTTTTTGTTGATTTATGGCCATTTAGAAAAGAAGAAAACACAAAGGTACGAATTTCAAAAGCACTTCAGTGCTGGTTTGTAGAATTACAGATCATTCTCACAGTTATTCTTTCTTACTCTTCTGACAGAAATCTCTCAGAAACTTCATCCTCCTTGTTCTTTTATAAATATTTGAGTAGCTGGTAGCTTAAGCTTCAGCTCTATCATCTTTCATTCAAACTTGGAGTCCCTCTGGGCTACAGAAGAGGACAGCATTGGGTTTGGTACAGCATGCAGGTTCTGCTCAGGAGTCCTTGGGGAGAACATCACTGTTGAAATGAACCACTCCAGCGACAGTTTGAAGTTCGCAGGATTTCCTTAGAAAAAGGAGATGTCTGTTTGCTTTTTCCTTACCCATTGTGCAATAATGCCGTACCGTGTTGCTGTGGGTTTTATCTGAAAGTGTAAGTAAATACGAAGATAGTAGGAAATTACTACTTCAATTACTACTCCTGCTGTGAATATAAGGCTTTCTCTGTCAGGCAAACGGAGCAGTTTTCATTTACATAAGTTTGTCTTGGAGTGGAAAATAATAAATCAATAAAGATAAAGGAATATTTGATCACAGTTGCTGCTATAAAGTATTAATTAACAATAAAATCTGTTTCACCTCTTCATGCAGGTGTGCTGTGAACCACTGTAATAAACCCGTCTGTCTTGGGGAAATAAACAACCAGGTACAGGTTTTTGCCAAGTCATCTTTCTGCAAGAGCTGTCCTTGAGTCAGTTCACAGTGTGACTGTACAGACTGGCACAGATCAACTGCTGGTGTAGCCAAAGGGGTGGGACCGTGTGCAGTATTGTCACCAAACCCACTGTCACATCAGATCATAACTTCAGTGTAGCGGACTACTTGAAAGAAAACAGACATGTGGTCGATCTAGACCTCTGTGAGTCGCTGACAAGAGTCTGAACAGAAGGCATTGTAAGTGACTGAAGGACATTAAGCAAGGGATTGAAGGACACTGAGCAAGTAACTGAAAGACATCTTTATGCTGATGTATCAACCAAGGCAACCAAATCATCTTTATGCTGATGTATCAAGTTGGCAACCAAAGCAGAGAATAACTGGTAACTTTGGGCTGAGAAAGACTGAGCTACAGGAGAAGACAGATATGAAGAAACCAAATATATTGCTTTTAGAGTGGGTGGCTGTCATGTGATTAATGGTCTTAAACCAATCATAGTAGATGCTTGAGAGTGAGATCATAAAAATAAGGTATAAAAATATATGCTTTGTTAGTAATAAACAGCTTCACTAAGACTACATTAGTCTGTATGTGTCGTCCCCTGATCCCCGCATCGCAGCCAGCACTTCAGGAAAAAGAGTAGAGAAGCTAATTGAGACCCAAATCTCTCTCATCAGGAATAAGATTTCCAAGGAGTGTGGAGAAGGCCACATGCCTTCCCCCAGCAGCTTTGTTATTTGCCCCAGGTTATTCCTTGCATATCCGTAACAATAAGAAGGAAAGCCATTCCAGCTGTTTTCAAATTTTGTACGTTCTGCTCAGTCTTAACTGAAAATTTTCACACTTCTTCTTCATTTACCAAATTAAATGCTTTGTTCATAGCACCAAAACAATAAGTGATCCTTTGTCTGACAAATCTGGTTTTGACTAGCTGTGAAACAGTTCCACAGCTCACTACTGCTTCTGTGCAAATTTATTTAAGAGCACAAACTCTTTCCCCTCCCTATCAGTTCTCTCCAGAGCATAGTGGAGGAAAGAATGACATTGGAAAGGATCACTGCAGGAGTGATTGGTCTCCTTTTACAGTTAGCAGAAATGCAGTCAGCATGTTTGTGCTGCTCTCATTCACCTGAGAAATTTCGCTCTCTGCTAGTAATTTCATTGAAGTAATCACCCTCTGAGCGGCCAAAGCACGTCACGCATCCAATTCCTCTTGCAAGCCATAATGCACAGGTGCAAAGCTCTAGAAGAGCACTGAGAGGCACCCTAAAACTTCATCATAGTGGCAGGGAAAACAGGGAGGACATGAGGCCCTTCTGGCATCTTCCTAGGACTAATTGGTTGTGTGCAGAGACTGGGAAACGATAAGAAGGAACGGAGTTGCAGTCAGTCAGTTCAGCCTTCTATTAAATATTTTATCATCTCAAACATATTTTTGTGATCTTGAGATTTTGAACCGTTGGAAATAGTAGGCTAGCCAGGAGTCATTAGTATTCTAGGTTCCTGTAATAGGTTCTGGAAGCAATACTCTGCTGTCTTTTGTGCTTCCCAGGGTTCATACCTGTCCTTTCCGTCTGAATGGAGACTTGTCTACAAAAAGACCAGCTTATCTCACTTTCCACCGTGACTTCTCCCACTACCCAAACTAGTTGGGGCAGAGGTTGTTCAGCTGCATACGACACTAGATTGTGTTCTGCTGCAAGAATCAGTGTTGCTTTTGAAGATCTCAAAGCTATGCACATATCTTCCCACTACTCATAGATGTAAGGAAGGAGAGTGGAAAACCTCCATGGAATTTTATCCCAGAAATACCTTTTAAGAGTCTGTCCAAACCAAGTATGCTGTGCTCTTGGTCAGAGGTGGTCTTGCCTGGCAGAGCAGCCACATCACTGCAGAGCTGATCATACTCTGTCAAGCACTGTCCAGGAACACATCTTTAAGCAGGGGTAGGGACCACTGCTGCTAGTTCTGTCCTTCTGAGTAATGCTGAAGAAGATGATCCAAGGGATGTGGTTCAGGCTGTAGAATACAGGATCACAGATGTGGAGAATAAAAGAGGGGAAATATCTCCAGAGACCCAAGTAGCTTCAGTTCTGGCGTTTCCTATCACTTGAGTGCATGGTTTTGAAATATAACCATCTTTTTACCTCATTCATGCACACAAAGAAAACTATTGCAAATGACAACACTGGTAGGGTTTTATTTAACTATCTCCCATCACAGCTTTAAACAGCAACTTTAAGGAGACAACATTTTATCATGAGCTTCAACTTCCTAACTCCTGAATTATTGACAACCACATGTAAGAAAACAAGTCCCTGAGTAGGTTCCCTCCATAGCACTCACTTTAGGGACAACTACTTGAAGGGAGGCAGTTGGACACTATACAGAAAAGCATCAATAAACATCAGTCCAGGGACCTCATCTCAGGAAGCAGCATTGACAGTCTCTTGTACAAGTCCAAAACAAGCACTGTAGCCAGCAGACTGTTTACATTGAATGATTAAACCATTAAATGAGGTGAGAAACAAGGAAAGATCCATGATGCCTCAATCCCTACTGGACATGAAAGTCAAGAGCTGCTAGTTTAAATCTACTGGCATAAATCTGGAGGATGTCTGCTTGCTTACTGCTTACACCAATGGACTACAGCTGCTGTCATTCTAGGGAGCCCTAGGCAGAAATCAGAGTGTATGTACAGTCCCACTAGTACAGATGTTGTGTGCAGTCAGTAGAAATTCAGTCAAATGCATTGTAATTGCTAAAGTAATTAAAGCTCATTACCGAAAGTAAACATAACCAGCAAAGTTAACACTCCTGGAGGAGTGACAATCCTCATTTATTCACCCTGGAAGCAGAGATCATTAGGGCACAGATGAACTCTGGGCTGACAGAGGAGGAGCACTTTAATTAGAAAATTTTTACAGCAAGAGCATATATGTTTATGCATGCAAATTGTGAAAATAATAATAATAATTAAAAATGAATACATTATTGAAAATGGAATGCAGAAATGGAAGTGGAGAGGACCATGGGAATACACACAGAACAGGTGAGGTCTCCCTGCATAAACTCATTCATTTTAATATCTTTTCCTCATTATGGGCTTTTGATCTGTTTTCTTGAGGAACACAGATGTTATCGCCTGTTATTTTCCCTACAGAGAACATGTCATCCCCTTCCTGTTTCTGGTCACTACAATTTCTTACCAAAAAGGAAAGGGAATGCTTTAGATACTCTTGTAAATCTCCTGGTCCAGCACCAGGACACTATTCGCTGTACATGTGCAACCCCATGGCAATCAAGTGTGGCTCTGTGGCCCTCATGGAAGGTTTTGGTTCAAAATATCTTTGGAAGACTGCTGCCTCTTTTCAGGGTACAATAAATTATCTGATATTGTAATGCAATGTACACAGCCCCACCGGATTGCCCACCCTCACCACATATCTAAATCCTAATGTGGAGAGGGGGAAAGACGAGTGATGGATCTACAAGGCACTGAGCAGCAGGGAGCTGGGCCATCAATTTCAAATACATGAATTAAAACTAATTGATATTAGTTTCCGTGGCAGCCAGGTTGAAGTCATCATCTTGTTCTTGCACTAGGTAGCCCAACAGCTACCCAGTGAGGAACAGGCAGTATTAGGTAGAATTTTGATATACCAGAAGTCTCATTTAGGAAAACATTCTTTCAAGAAAACAAAAAAGGTGCCATTTAGGTTCAGATTCAGCTTCATTTGTTCAGTTGAAGAGCTCTCAAAACTCCACTGACTGTAATGACTAAATTGGCATTGATGGATCAGGAAGCTTAAGCACAAATATTGACAACGATGGAAACACCAACATTTAACCATTGTAATCTAGAGCAGAATTCTAGCTGTTAATACAGATAGATTCATCTTGTCGTAACTCTAACCTAGAAAAAGTTATGAGAAAATGCTGAGGGAGCTGCGTCTCCTTAGCTTGAGAGAGACTGAGGAATGACCTCATTAATGTTTATAAATACACAAAGGGCAAGGGTCAGGAGGATGGAACCAGGCTCTTCTCAGTGGTATCTGATTATAGGGCAAGGGGCAGTGGGTACAAGCTGAAGCACAGGTGGTTCCAGATAAACATAAGGGGAAATATTTCACTGTGAGGTGACAAAGCACTTGAACAGGCTACCCAGAGAGGTTGTGGAGTCTCTAGAGACATTCAGAACTCGCCTAAATGCAGCCCTGTGTGACCTAGGTGGTTGGGCTAGATCTTTCATGATCGCTTCCAACTCGTAACATTCTGTGCTTTTCCCATCCAGTGGCACTGAAAGTGCAGAGTGGAGACCACTTCAGCTCTGCAAATACTGTGCCTGCTACAGTGTAAATCAGCTCCAGGTATCTGCACACATATTTTGGTGATTGACCAGCCACATACCTTTCCCGGTTTATGTTTACCTATCACATCACACATTGTCAAAAGGCAATCATCTTGTCACAGCTGAATTTACCCCACTGGAAACCACTTCAGCTACACAAACACCATACCTGCTACAACTCTACATGGAGTACGCTGCTTTAATGAAATCAAAGCACATTCATGGTTCTCAGGCTATTTTTAGGCTTAATACTTGTATTTTAGACAATCTAGGTCCTTTACCTGTACACCGTCCTTACAGCAGTGTACATGGCAAGTGCCTTCCATGCTTCCTTTGCTTCATTGTTTTCGGACACGTGAGAAACATTAATCAGAGTTGTCAGAAAGTCCATTACACAAATAGGCATCTTGGAAGGGTGAACAAGTGAAGAAATTTTATTCAGGTGCTAGAATGGTGCTGCTGTCAAGGTCTGATCTCTCTTCCTTTCAAGATTTCAAGCAGTTGCTTCACTGCCGACCGCCAGCACCATAAGTTGTTTCTCCGTTTATGGTGTTCATAGCATTTACAGATATCTAAAGTGCTGTGTTAAGAAGCAAAAATACAATATGCAAAAAGGATCTCTTTGGCTACCAACATGAAACTAAAACCAGCATCCAAAATACAAACATATGGAGATCAAGAAATTAATTCCTTTCCACCTTGCATTTAAAGCACTCCAGTGATTTTGTGCCTCCACTTCTACATTCACAAGGCTTATACTTTCATGCCCAAAGCTCTTAACCTAATAACTGAATTTCTTAAAAATCAGGGATAGCCACAATACTTTGTAGTTCTTGTTCTCTGAAGTGAAAGATGCAAGGGAAAACCAAAACAGTTACCAAAGCGATCCTCATAGATACTGAATGCTGATTGCTTGAGACCTGCACTGGCATTTCCCATATTTCCCCAGCAGGTCTAAGCCTAGCTCGAATTTTGAGTTGGCTCACACAAGAAATATTGCCCAGGCAGACAGATCGATCAGCTTTCCTGTTCCAGACGCAGTTTATGGGGCAGGAAACCTCTGAACAACTTCTTACCACCAGGCAGTGCTCTGCAACGATGGTTGCGTGCCCCATTCCAATCACTTTCATAATTCTTTAGTCTCATATAATCATCCAGCACATCATCCCACTTCATCTCAGTATTGAGACTACTTGGATTGCATCTATTTCAAGACTTGTTTCATCATGGAATACACCACTGTCACAAACTCCTAGTGCCTCCTGCTGGACATGTGCCCTCACATGAGATAAGACCATTTCTTCCTGAGCACAAGGCATGCCCTCACGTTGACTCTGTCTGCCAGACAATGACTGCTTGGCACGTGCTGCTGGCTGCCAGCACCCAGCCAGGCATTATGCTGCACAAGTTAGCGCAGTTAGCCCCACCAGCTTAGCTTCTGACCGCAGGCACACGAATCCATCTGGCTTGGTTCCTTATTGCTCAGAATGATGACAATGGACCTCAAGCATTAGCTCCTGGGCACGTCAAACTCTGACTTTTTTTCCCCTTCATTCTCTAATAGGTACTTAAGAGCTGAAATTGCAGCAAGTACATAACAAAATGCCTATGAGAGCTGTGTTGCTTTGGAACGAAACCTACGGCCCCTGTATCCAGCAGCAGCAGCAGCCTGCATCTACCCTGTATTCCACAATCTGTAATTTCAGCTACATATCTATTTATTCCAATGCTGCAGTATTTCATTTCTGAATGAGTTCCCACATCATGGTGATACATGCCTAGAATTACTGCATTTTAGACAGCCATCTGTACTGATATATTCAGCCAATAATTTGCCACCAGGAAATTGGTTCGTGGGAATATATTTTTTATGCAGAGCGCATGCATGTCTGTCTCTAACTTCTAAAATCCATATATCCTTGACATACCTTGCAGGAAGCAGAAATTCTATTTCATCCTGAACTAGCCGTAATATATAATGTGTCATATTAATTAACAAGTAAGAATATTTATGCCATACTTCATCAGCAAAGCCTTAGCACTAGCATAACAATCCCTGAAAGAATAAGTATTTGCATAGAGATGCCAGTTATCTAAATACGGCAAGTGGCAGGGAAGAATTAAATATGTCTGAAGGGATAAAGATCCTCAGATTGGAGATGTGGGTGAAAAGTATGCTTCAGTGCAGAAAAATATAGGGTAATTCTTGTAGGAAAAATAATCTACATGTGAACTCTTACATTTAGTGGAGTGATCTTACGTTACTCTGAGAATGAAAAGGCCCGAGTAGTTTTATTAACAAATAAATCTTTAGCTTGTTATCAGATTGCCTTTGAACACCCATATCCAGTGTGAAAGGGCCACCTAAGTTCAGATCAGTAAGTCCATTTCCTAGGAGTCTAGAGCACAGTCCACTAGGTGGGACACACATAAAATAGTAGACGATATGAAACATGTCCTTTAACTTCAGGCAGAAAACAAAGGGTACTAGGAGCATGGGCAGGCAGCTCAAAAGAGGGACAGAGGAGGTTAGAGTTATTATTGCTGTAATTATTATTGAGGTTGCAAAAAACCTCTAAGGTCATCCAGCCCAGACAAGGGCACTAAGGGTCACATGCAGTCTGGCCTTAAACACCTCCAGGGATGGGGACTCTACCAGTGCCCTGGTCAGCACATTCCAGTCTCTGATCACCTTTTCTGTGAGGAAGGGCTTCCTGACATCCAACTTAACCCTCTCCTCTCCTGCATAATTTTTGAAACAGCTGGTTCCTAATAGAGAGCCAAATATCCTACCTTCCCAGTATGCAGCCTAAACCCCCACTGAAAAGCATAGATCAAATTCTATATATTTTTTATATCTGCTAAAGCAAGATTTGTTTTCCTTTTTTATTGTGGTTTGTTTTGAGGGGGGTGGAAGGAGAGAATTAAAAAAGGAAAGTTCAACACACTAAAAAGAGAAAACTTAAAATCATAGAATTTTTCTAAGAGAGATGGATTTACACAAATAATGACCTTTTTTTAATTATCAGAGATTTTCTACTAACCAGGGGCTTTCACAGCAGTTAATTCCACTTTGAGTAAGATTAGCTTTAATGTTTAAATAAATAATCTCCATGGCTTTGAAGGTCTTGAGCAACACGAGTCTGGTGAGGAGGAAACTGGGAATAACGGGAAAAGAAGATTCCATCTTCCACCAGATCTGGAAGCTAATTAGAGAAGTGGGAGAACATGACAAAACTCTTTCATGGCCCTGAAGAAAGTTCCAGAGGAAGTGGCCAACTAGTTGTGATTAATCTAAGCTCAGTTTGTTCTTGGAAAGTGAAGATATTAATAAATACTTCAAGTCAATTAATTCTTTCCAGAGGTAATACTTGTTTACAGTGAAGAAGCAGTATCCAAAGTATTTACAAAACTGTAGGTAAATATTGTTTTGCTTTACATAAAGTCATCTCTTGTGTGGACGGACTCCTTTCTGGCAAGTTCACACAGTACTACAAAAGCTATACAGTCTGTAATGGAGGTAAGGCAGGCTGACACTGCAAGAAATTGAGCTATTTTACTTAAAAATTGACCTAAGGATGATTTGGGGTTTACTTCCTTCCTGTATAGAACAACTTTTCACTTATGTATGTTTTGAAATCCTACAAGTCATCCTAACAATGTTTTCAGTGCATCATAGAATGGCTCAGGTTGGAAGGCAATCTAGCCCAACCTCGCTGAAATGAGCAGGGGCATTCTCCACTAGGTCAGGTTGCCTTGTCCAGCCTCACCTTGAATAGCTCCAGGGTGGTATTGCTGTACTGGTGCCTTTTATAGCGTCATGATGTTTTACACAGCATCCTTTTTCAAACTCAAGGTAACAATTTTGAAGCCATTTGGAATTAGAAAGGATAACAGATATCCTTCACCAATGGCAGTTTACGTACAGCAAGAGGCTTTGAGAGGCAAATAGCAAGTGGCAGCAGTGTAAAGTGATGGCAGGATCTTTGCAGTAGACATCACATCTTAGGAATGTGTTTTCAGAAAACCTCTGTCAAACTACAATGAAACATAAGCTCTTCACAAGAAGGGAACACAAACAACAGTAATTCCACAAAACCCTGTGTCTCCACATGACAGGAG